>PISX010014292.1:0-53332 GCA_004024625.1 Mellivora capensis
AAGTTGCTTAAAACTCATCTATTCTTGGTTTCTCCTCTATAAGCTGTGGTATTTGGTTGTTGTTATTCAGTCACTCTCAGATGTGCACAAGCCATCAAGTACAGAACCCAGAAGTTACCTCCTGTGGTTCATATCAGATCTGTAGGGCCATGATGGGATCTAGTACCCAAGACTTATTTCTGGCTCCTGGTGGCCTTGGGGTGCCCGTGATCAGCCAGCTCCTCTCTGTCCCTGCCACATTTTTGGCTATACAGATTGGTGGGAGGATAAATTGGATTGACTTAGAAGGCATTACCAAACCCTTAGCTGTATAGGATTTGGGTGGCCTGTGGGGAGAACTTTTCCAGTGAGATACTGGCAGGGACTGAGACCATAGGCTTAGGCCAGAGAACCCTGTGGTAGAAGGTGAGGTTGGGGGCACTGGGCAGCACGCTGAATGAGTCATGTTCCCTCTTCTCTAGGATGTAATCAGTCAAGTAGATAAGCCTCACCTCTCTTGTTCCAGCTTGTTCCTTACAAACTGTGGCCACAGGTGTTGGCCCATGAGAAAAACTCAGTTGCTTGTCTGTAAGATGGTACACTAGGAAATCTGATTGGTGCTTTCCAGCTCTTAAGATAACTGTGTTCCTCCGCTGCCAGCTCAGGAGGCAAGGGGAAGGGTAGGTTTGTCTTCACCCTTTTGTTATGGGGATCACCAGCCAAGTAGGCTTGGAGCCAGCAGACTGACCACATTTCCCCTTAACCTCCCCCATTACAACCAAGTAGGAACTTCTGCCCCCTTTATCTCTTATGACCCCATCACTATTGCCTGGGTTAGACCTGTAATCTGGGGCCTGACCATTATTACAAGAGCCTTAGAGGTCTCTGTCCCTCCATCCAGGTCACCCTCCTGTCATGGATTCATCTTATCACTCTCTTACCTAACCTCCTCTGACATCTGCCTAGCATGAGCATAGTCTATCTAGACTATTGATAAGGCAGGTGTGTTTATTTTTTTTTTAAAGATTTTATTTACTTATCTGACAGACAGAGATCACAAGTAGTCAGAGAGGCAGGCAGAGAGGGAGGAAGCAGGCTCCCCGCTGAGCAGAGAGCCTGATGTGGGACTCGATCCCAGGACCCTGGGATCATGACCTGAGCCGAAGGCAGAGGCTTAACCCACTGAGCCACCCAGGCGCCCCAGGCAGGTGTGTTTAAATGGGGCTCCCACCTACCCATTCAGACCCCTTTCTCTGGCCAGCACACTCTACACCACCACCCCTCTCGTACCTCATTGCTCATGGCCATGCTCTTCCCTGTGCCCAGAATTCCCTTCCTCTCTGTATCTGCCATGTTCACCCTTTAGTACTTGTCTCACATCTCACTTCCTCCCTGAAGCCTTCCCTGACCACATACTTTTGGTAGATTTTTCTTTTCTCCCCCATTTCCGTTTTGGTGTTGATAATGTTAATGCAGGTAAATCAGATCATGTGCAAATAAACTTGGGGTTGGCATTTGTAAACTGAAGTATACAGATCTTAGACATATAGTCTGATGAGTGTTTTCTTATACACCTATATAACCAACCCAGATCAAAAAACATTTCCAGCACCTAGAAAGCTTCCTCATGCCCCCTCCTAGACAGTGGCCACCAAAAGGAACCACTTTTCTCACCTCTTTTTTAAAGATTTATTTATTTATTTGAGAGACAGACAGAACTGCGTTTGGTGGGGAGGATGAGAGGGAGAGAGAAACTCAAGCAGACTCCACACTGAGCATGGAGTGCTACACAGGGCTCACTTTCACCACCTAGAAGGTCATGACCTGAGCTGAAATCCTGAGTATCACGAGTCAGACGCTTAACTGACAGAGCCACTCAGGTACCCCCTCACCTCTTTTCACTGTGGTTTAGTTCTGTTTATTTTTGAGCTTTGTTAAAATGGATTCATGTAGCATGCCCATTTTTATTACGGCAAAGTATACATGATCTAAAATTTTTAGCAGTTTTTAATTTCGTTGGCATTAAGGACATTCACATTGTTGAGCATCCATCTCCAGAATCTCTTCATCAAGTATATACTTTTTTTTAAAAGCTTTTATTCATTCATTTGAAGGAGGGGGAGAGAGAGAGAGAACGGGCAAGAGCACCAGCAGGTGGAGGGCCAGAGGGAGAAACAGACTCCCTGCTGAGCAAGGAGCCCGACCTGGGGCTCGATCCCAGGACCCCAGGATCATGACCTTAGCCAAAGGCAGACACAAGCGACTAAGCCACCCAGGCACCCCAAGTATATGCTTTTGTGACTGTTTTTTTTTCATTTGGTGTTAAGTCTATAAGATTTACCCATGTTGTATCTATCAGCAGTTCATTTACTTTTATTTCTGAGCAGTATTACATTGTGTGACTACTACTATAGTTTTATCCATTCTTTTGCTAATAGACACATGGGTTATTTCCAGCTTCTTCTTCTTTTGACTAAAACTGCAGTGAACATGCTTGTGCACATTTCTTGGTGCCCATACAAAAGCATTTCTATTGCTCGTGTATGCCTAGAAGTGGAATTGCTGGGTCATAAGGTAGGCATATGTCTAGCTTTAGCAGATAGTGCCAAACTGTTTTCAAAGAGTTGGAAGCAGTTTATTATTATTGTTTTAATAAATTACCACAAATGTAATGGCTTGTAGCAACTAAATTTATTATCTTATAATTCTAGAAGTCAGAAGTCCTAAAATACGTGTCAGTAGAACCTTTCTGGGCGCTGTAAGGTGAGAACCCATTTCCTTGCCTTCTCCATCCAGCTCCTAGAGGCGGCCTGCATTCAATGGCTCCTCACTCCTTCCTCTGTTGTCAAGGGCAGCAGCACGGCAGTATCTTCCAGTATTTCTCTCCAACTTCTGGTTTCATCGTCATATCTCCTCTCTCACCCTCACTCTCCTGCCTCTCCTGTGATTGCATTGGGCCCACTTGGAAAATCCTGGATAATCTCCCCATCTCAAGAACCTTTACTTTGTCACATCTGCAAAAGCTTTTTTGTCACATAAGGTAACATTTTCACAGATTCCAGGGATTAGGACTTAGACTTCTTGGCAGGGATGAGGGAGAAGGCGTTATTCTACCTACCACATGGCTGTGCCATTTTGCATTCCCATCAGGAAATCATCAGAGTTTCAGTTCCTCCACATCTTTGTCAGCTTTTGGTATTGTCAGTCTTTTTAATTTTAGCCATTTTGATGGGAATGTGGGGGTACATCTACAGCTACCACCTTCAGACAGTATGTCCTCCTTTGCTGTGATACAGCTTTATTGCAACTTCACAGTGTTATAAATATTTGTTTACGTGCTTCTGTCTTGCCCAAGCCATATATCCTTCATGCAGCAGGTCGTAGCTGGTTCAGTAGATGCTCCTTGAATGGTAAATAATGACTGAGGACATTTTTTAATAGAGAAGTGAGCAGAGCTGAAGATGTAAATGAAAGCCTGTGCTTATGGTCCCATCTGTGGCTTGAAGTAGAGTTTCTCCCAAATGAAAAGTAGGACCAGAGCAGATAATCTGGTTTCTAACTTTTGCAGGCTGTTGTCTTTCCCAAGATAGATAATCTATAAGTGAGTAATGCTGTAGAAGGAGATGTGGGCCTCAACTCCTGAGGGCATTGGTTGGAAATGACTTCACCTTATATGTAAATGAGAGGGGAATGCAGTTCCAGCAGGCAGTTTTCTGGGGAGTCTGATCTTGGACCTTAGCAGTGTCTGGTTTTCCTTTTCCCTGGATTCTGTTCCAGTATAGCAACACACTGCAGCTTCTGGCTTGCAGAAGGACTGGAAGGTGAGTGGGGTTTCTTGATCTCAAGGAATGTAATGTGTGTAGACTTAAACCCACCTTAGTGACTTGAGGCTGGAATTTCTGAGGAAGGTGAAGCCAGAATAGAAAAGAATTTCTAATGCTCCTGGACACAGAGCAGTGGGTACAAACGTCTTGACACTAGGGAGATAAACCTGGAAGGAGGGATTAGTATTAGACAAAAAGCAGACAGGATTGTGGCTTCCTTTGGGAAGATTCTAATATGAGTAACTGTTCTCTTGTTCTTGTTTGTTCCCAGTTTCCTTTGCTGGGCACACCCCTGGTTTCATGAGGGCTATAAGGTTTCAGGGCCTCAGTCTTATCTTTCCAGGCCACCAACATGTTGGCAGCATTCCTATGGCTTGGCATTACTTTGACCCTGTGGGGTGTGACGTGTGTGAAAAAAATGTTGCTATGGATGTGGCAGAGGACTTCTTTGGTGCTCACAAGAAAACCTCTCTGTCACTGAGAAGACCTGATTTGTCAGAATTTAGATCATAAAGGAATTGGTCGGGGCACCTGGGTGGCTCAGTGGGTTAGGCCTCTGCCTTTGGCTCGGGTCATGGTCTCAGGGTCCTGGGATCGAGCCCCGCATTGGGCTTTCTGCTTGGCGGGGAGCCTGCTTCCCCCTCTCTCTCTGCCTGCCTGCTTGTGATCTCTCTCTCTCTGTCAAATGAATAAATAAAATCTTTAAAAAAAATAAAGGAGTTTGTCTTTTGAGAAAAATACTAGCTCAGGGTAGGAGTTACTGTGTTGGGCCTATGCTGGGGTTATTGGTCCCTGTTGAGACATACTAACAATGTCACAGCTTTAGCGATTTGCGTAAGTACACATGTGATTCACAGGATAATCTTCAGTCAAGCCAGCCATGCCAGAATGGAGGCATGCCTGGGCCTTGGGTGGTGTGGACAACACACACCGGGAGGACTGGGATAGGCTGAACAGAGTCATGGCTATGTTTATGGAGTCCGTGTGACTTCCTGGATGTCTTCTCCTCTCTGCCTGATGTATCTGAGTTTTGGAAAAGTCATGTGGCTGCATTCCTGCTGAGAACTGATCTTCCCACACTCAGACCAAGGGCCTGGCCTTTTAGAGTTCCCCTCTGTTGACTCCAGGTCTGGAGGGGATCTTGAGAGAAAACATGGGGGTACTGTAAGCAGGTGCATGTTAAATTTTTCCAGGACAGACAGTAGATCTTTGCTTCACATTCTCTGAGGCTGGAGGGGCACCCCTTACCTCATACGTCAAGAACTCCTTTATGTTCATATAGACCTCTCTCCTCTAAATGCCTCTTCTCTTGCTTTGCCCTCTGTGAACAGGCAGAACAACGATTCAGCATCCTTTTGACAAAACCTCCCAGTTTCCATAAGGAACCGGGGCTTTCTGTGGGGCCCAGTTCCCTAAACCTTCTTACATGATGTTTTGTTTGGTGTTTACTTCTGTGACACTGGTGTCTCCCTTCTCTAACTCTGCACAAATTACCCACTGTGTAGTCTTTTTACCTCTTTCTTCAGTTAAGAATTTACAGATGAGATATCACCTCATATCTGTTAAGATGGCCATTATCAAAAAACAAAAAACAACAAGTGCTGGTGAGGATGTGAAGAAATTAGAACTTTTGTGCACTGTTAGTGGGAATGCAAATGCAACAGTGCAGCTGCTGTGGAAAACAGTATGAATTTTCCTCAAAAAAAAAGTAAAAATAGAACTATACCATATGATCCAGCAATCCCACTTTTGAGTATACATCCAAAATAATTGAAATCAGGATCTCAGGGATTTTAACACTGTTCACAAGGGCTAACGTGGAAACAGCCTAACAAATATCTATGTACAAATGAATGGATAAAGAAAATGTGGTATATACATAGAGTGATATATTATCTAGCCTTTTTTTTTTTAAGATTCCATTTATTCATTTGGGAGAGAGAGAGAGAAAGAGCATAAGCAGAGGGAAAGGCAGAGAGAGCAAGAGAAGCGGGCTCCCTGCTGAGCTGGGAGCTGGACATAGGGCTTGATCCAGGACCCTGAGATCATGGCCTGAGCTGCAGGCAGAGGCTTGACTGACTGAGCCACCAGGCACCCCATATCTAGCCTTAAAAAGGAAGAAAATTCTGCAGTATGTGACAACGTGGATGGACCTTTGATGACATTATGAAATAAGCCAGTCATGGAAAGACAAATACTGTATACATATATTCCACATATATGAAACATCTAAAATAGATTCACAGAATCAAAGAATAGATTGGTAGTTCCCAGGAGGTAGGCAGCAGGAAATGGGGAGTTACTAATCAACAGACATAAAGTTGCAGTTAAACAAGATGAGTAAGTTCTAGAGATCTACTGTACAACACTGTATGTGGAGTCAACAGTATTGTATTGTACATTTACATGTTTATTAAGAGGTGCCCTGTGGCTCAGTCAGTTAATCATCTGCCTTCAGCTCAGGTCATGATCCCAGGGTCCTGGGGAGGAGTCTCAGATTGGACTACCTGCTCCTTGGGGAGCCTGCTTCTCCCTCTGCCTCTGCATCTCTCTTTCTGTCTCTCATGAATAAATAAATAAAAGCCTTAATGTAAAGAATGTAGGAGGGCATGTATTACATGGAGCACTGGGTATGGTGCATAAACAATGAATCCTGGAACACTGAAAAAATAAAATTAAATTAAAAAAAAAAGAATGTAGATATCATGTTAAGTGTTCTTACCACAATAAAATTTTAAAAATATAAAAAATTTGGGACACCTGGGTGGCTCAGTCGGTTAAGCAGCTGCCTTCAGCTCAGGTCATGATCCCAGCGTCCTGGGATCGAGTCCCACATCGGGCTCCTTGCTCTGTGGGGAGCCTGCTTCCCCCTCTGCCTCTGCCTGCCACTCTCCCTGCCTGTACTCTCTCTGTCTCTCTGAAAAATAAATAAATAAAAATCTTAAAAAAATAATAAAAAAAATTTACAAAGAATTTACTATTTAAGACCTTAATATGATCAGTTACCGGTTAGCCACTAAGTAGCTATGATGATGTGGGCTAGTTTCTTTTTTATTCTTAGCCTCAGTTTCTTTACTTATAAAATGGGGAAATAACAGAAATTCCTCACAGGGTTGACAGCAGGATTGTATGAGGTAATGCATGGAAAGTGTTTAGTGCAGTGTCTCGCACATAGGTGCTCCGTGAGGTAGGTTGTATGGCCATCATCATCTGTGCATTGAGTATAAGATCCCTGATCTTATGTCTATGAATATAAAAAATAGATTTTTGGGGTCCCTGGCTGGCTTAGTCCATACAGCATGTGACTCTTGATCTCAGGGTTGTAAGTTTGAGCCCCATGTTGGGGGTAGAGATTACTTAAAAATAAAATCTATAAAATACATATATACTATGTATCAGTGTACTTCTATTGATACATTTGTATCCTGGCTTTGCCTTCCAAGGAGCTAGTGACCTGGTGAGATAGGCTTTCTCTAATTTAATTTAATCCAAGTCTAAGGCAGAAAAATACCATAAATGGAAATACAAAATGGACCATGAGGCCATACATAAGCACAGTTATTCTGGTGGAGGACCGAGGGACAGTCTTTGTGCATGTGTGAGTCTTCATAGTCACTTACGTTTAGGTGTCCTGTGGTTAGCAGGACAACACTGTCGAGTATTCAGCATATTGTTACTGGAGGCCTGTCTGTGGTCATGCTCTCCAGTTTCTGCATAGGAATGGTGGTTCTTTTTCTTCCACTCAAGCTCAATTTATATATTGAACTTCTTGAAGGATACAGTTGTGCCCTATGCAGGAGCCTATTCAGCCAGTGGCATTCCTTTTCCTCTTTCTCTAAGTATGTCTGAGACTCGTCCTAAGTCCATTTTCTCATTGTGCTAGATGAACTTACTCTTCTCTCTTTGTGTAGTTAGCATTTTCCACAGGGAACACAAGAGACTAGAGGAAAATTCTTACTTTTTGTCCTCTGTCCCTCTTCGACACCCACCACTAGATGTTTTGCTCTACAAATTGGCCTGGGGATCAAGACACCATTCAACTTTCTGGAACTGTGGAAATTGTCATGACTTTTGGCAAGATAAGAGAATTGAGTAGTGTGCTATAAGTTTAGGATTTTAGACTCTGTGTTGACCAGTATGGTAGCCAGTTGCCACATGTGGCTATTTAAATTAATTAAAATTAAATAAAATTTAAAATTTACCTCCTCAGTTGCACTAGTCACATTTTAAGTACTCAGTAGTCCCATGTGGCTAACGGCTACTGTATTGGACAGCACAGATACAGAACATTCCTTTCATTGCATTAAGTTCCATGGGCCAGCACTGATTGAGAGGATTATCTTTTTTTTTTACGATTTTATTTTTATTTATTTATTTGACAGAGATCACAAGTTAGGCAGAGAGGCAGGCAGAGAGAGGGGTGGGAAGCAGGCTCCCCGCTGAGCAGAGAGCCCAGTGCGGGACTCGATCCCAGGACCCTGAGATCATGACCCGAGCCGAAGGCAGAGGCTTTAACCCACTGAGCCACCCAGGTGCCCTGAGAGGATTATCTTAACAGTTGTAGGCTACTTAATAGAGAGAGGAAAACATAGATGTTTATCCATGGTGTGATGGTTTTGATCCTTCCTTCAAATGATCCAAGTTGGATGTATAAGCATTAAATGTTAACTGCCTAATCAACTGAACATTGACTAATGCATGTAAAATATTCTGACCTCATATTTGTAATGCAAAAAAGGGTATTCGCTTTCTGAAGTTTTTTTTTTTTTGTACTGACATATTATTCTGAAGCAGCTATCAAGTGTGGATTCGTTGATTAGAGAGCCCTGAGTTTTTAAATTGTTTTTTATTGTGGTAAATTATATATAACATAAACTTTACCATTTTCACCATTTTAAAGTGTACAATTCAGTGGCATTAAGTGCATTCACAGTGTTATGTGACAGCACTATCTTTTTCCAGAACTTTATATCATCTCAAACAAAAACTACACCCATTAAATAGTAACTCCCCATTATGCCTTCCCCCTAATCCCTGGTGACCAGTATTCTATTTTCTGTCTCTTTGTTCTAGGTACCTCATATAAATGGACTCATACAACATTTATCCTTTTGTGAATGGCTTATTTCACTTTGCATAATGTCCTCAAGGTTCATCCATGTTGTGGCATATATCAGAATTTCATTTCTTTTTAGGGCTGAATAATATTCCATCCATTGTGTGGATAGACTACATTTGTTTATCCATTCCTCAGTTGATGGACACTTGGGTTGCTTCCACCTTTTGGCTATTGTGAACAGTGCTGCTATGTACTTGGGTGGCCAAGTACTGTTTGAGTCCCTGCTTTCAATTCTTTAGTATATATACACAGAAGTAGAATTTCTGGGTGATATGGTAATTCTATCTTTGGCTTTGATTTTTTAGAAACAGTTTGAAAATTATTATTGATATATAATTCATACAACAAAAATGTCATCCTGGTGAAGTGTATATATAGTTCAGTGGTTTTTAGTATATTCATAAGGTTCTACAATCACCCCCAACTCGTTTTATAGCCTCTTAGGAACCAAAGTTGGGGAGAGAGGCAGAATCTTGAAGGCAGCTTAAGTGGAAGGAAGGGAGCTTTCAGGATTAGTATAAGACTCTTAAAAAAATAATTTGTGGGGCGCCTGACTGGCTCATTTGGTGGAGCATGAGACTCTTGATCTTGGGTCATGAGTTCGAGGCCTACGCTGGGGGTAGAGATGACTTAAAAAAAAAGATATTTCTATCAAATACTTGGAATGCCGTGTAGTCTTTAGTAAGAATACTCTGCTCACTGTGAGCCTTTTGGAGTGAAATTCAGAAAGGCTCCCCTGCTACCTGACATATTTTCAGCTGCTTATGAGGCCTTGTTTTATGGAACAGGATGTTGAATAACCTCACAAATGGGTCAGACTCCTCAGGAATGCTCTGGAAGCTGTGGCTCCTTTCTTCTTTATTGCACCTCCTATGTTTGCTTTGTCAGATATCCTTCCCTGGCTCGAAAGTGGTTCTATTCCTTCTCTGGTGCTGATCTCAAATTCTGCAATGACTTGGTTTCCAAACATCAGATTGTTTACAATAAATACTTTCAATATTGATTTTTAGTTTTTAGATTGCTCTGCTTGGAAGCAAATAATAAAACTCATACACTTTTGTTATTGAACAACTTGGGGATTGGGGTGCTGCCCCCCCCCCGTGCAGTTGAAAACCTGCATGTAATGTTTGACTTCTCTATAATTTACTGATAACCTACTGTTGACCAGAAACTTTACTGATAACATACAAAGTCGATTAACACCTATTTTGTGTTATGTGGATTATGTACTGTATTCTTTTTTTTTTTCAGTTTTTTAAATTAATTTCATTTCTTTTCAGCGTAACAGAATTCATAGTTTTACAACACACCCAGTGCTCCATGCAATGCGTGCCCTCCATAATACCCACCACCTGGCTCCCCCAACCTCCCACCCCCCGCCCCTTCAAAAGTGTACTGTATTCTTACAATAGAGTATGCTAGGGAAAGTGTTATTAAGAAAATCATTAGGGGGCGCCTGGGTGGCTCAGTGGGTTAAAACCTCTGCCTTCGGCTCAGGTCATGATCTCAGGGTCCTGGGATCAAGCCCCGCATCAGGCTCCCTGCTGAGCAGAGAGCCTGCTTCCTCCTCTCTCTCTGCCTATCTCTCTGCCTACTTGTGATCTCTGTCTCTGTCAAGTAAATAAATAAGATCTTTAAAAAAAAAGAAAAAATCATTAGGAAGAGAAAGTACATTTACAGTAGTGTACTTTTATGTATTGGGAAAAAATGCTCATGTATGTGAACCCACATAATTTAAACCCGTGTTGTTCAAACCTGGATTGTTCCAGAGTCAACTGTATATGCCATTCATGCATTACCAGAGTGCTCTGATTTTTGCTTATTCTTGTCATGTAGTTGTGGTTTTAATATTTTATGGTTTGGGGATGGTTTTAATGCAGTCTTCTGATAATTAGCCAGCTTTCTTTACTTTTTTTTAAGATTTGTTTATTTATTTGAGAGAAAAGGAGTGTACACATGCGAGTGGCAGGGAGGAGCAGAAGAAGAGACTGTTCAGACTCCATGCTGAGCGCAAAGCCTGATGCAGGGTTCAGTCGCAGGACCAATGAAATCATGACCTGAGCTAGAAACCAAGAACCCTAACCGTATAGTTCCCTCACTCAGAGTGCATAATTCAGTGGTTTTTAGCATATTCAGAGTTGTGCAATGTATGGGCATTACCACAATCAATTCTAGAAAATTTTCTTCACCTCAAAAAGAAACCTCACACCCTTTAGCAGTCACTAATCTACTCTTTCTCTATAGATTTGGCGCAAGCTGTCTTACATCTTTTTTTTTAAGATTTTATTTATTTATTTGACAGAGAGATCACAAGTAGGCAGAGAGGCAGGAGGTGGGGGGGGTGGGGAGAAGCAGGCTCCCTGCTGAGCAGAGAGCCCAATGTGGGGCTCAATCCCAGGACCCTGAGATCATGACCTGAGCCGAAGGCAGAGGCTTAACCCACTGACCCACCCAGGCGCCCTTAGCTGTCTTACATCCTTAATAGTGATTTTTTTCCTCCCCTAAATTGTACTATAAGCCATCCACCCATCTTGCCCTCCCTCTTGCATTCTTGTCATTGGCTGTTTCCTTTTCTTTTTTTTTTTAATTTTTTAAAAAATTTATTTATTTGTCAGAGAGAGAGAGAGAGAGAGAGCGAGCACAGGCAGACAGAGTGGCAGGCAGAGGCAGAGGGAGAAGCAGGCTTCCTGCCGAGCAAGGAGCCCGATATGGGACTCGATCCCAGGACCCTGGGATCATGACCTGAGCCGAAGGCAGCCGCTTAACCAACTGAGCCACCCAGGCGTCCCAGGATGTTTCCTTTTCTTAAAAACAAAAACAAAAACAAAAACAACTCTTGTAATAGTAGTAGGTTAGCTATAAATCCTTCAAAGAGGATGGGGCACAGCTGTAGGAATTCATCCCAAAACAGCAAGAATAGACAGATGACCACTACTGAGGCCTGGAACACCCTTTTAAGGCACCTGCCTTTATTCTATACTCTGAAGCTGGCTTTCTTTTCACTGGCTGGGCTGCCAGGAACTCAAGAGCTAAATTAGTGAGAACCCCTGGGCCAGAAGCTGCCTTGGCTTGATTCCTGATCCCGTGCAAGTTTCAGGACAAATCAAATACACAATTTCTTCAGTAACTTCTTCTCTAACAGAAACAATGTTTAATACTCATTAATGGTAGAGGAGCTTCATAATCTGCAAATACCTGTCTGTACTATGACAGTCACTGTTCTTGGCAATGAGAAAAGTCTGGTGCACTTGGGCATAAATAGTTTATTCACTTAGTATAGTGTTTTTCTTGCTTTCGAAGCCAGATGCCCTGGGATTAAATCCTGGTTCTGCTTCTTTTCTTACCTAGGTGACCTTGAGAAACTCACTCCACCTTTTTGGAAGATTCTTCTCCTCCTCTCTGAAAGGGGAGAATAATAAATCTGACTGCATGAGGTTGTTGTGAGATGTAAATAAGATAATACAAGCGAAGCAATTAATACAGTGCCAGGCCAAGAGTAAGAGATGAATAAATATTAACTGGTATTAAGGGACCATATTTTTTATGTGCCTGACATATACAAGGTTCCAGGTTAGGTTCTATGAGGAATAAACCAGGGTCTCATGAGTAGAATTCAATCCCTCTTGGTGTTATAGTTGTGCCTGGAGCTTGACAGTTAATGCTGGGGAAGCAGAGGCTGGGTGGCATCCACATTTTACTTGTTTCCTCAGGACTATAAATTTTATTAAATAATTTTTATAAAACTGTTGATTATAAACATCAACACGGGAAAGATTTGGCTGAGGTTAGGTTTTTCCTGGGAATGGTAGATACTGTTGTTTCTTGTGGGCAAATTAAAACATTTTATCATTTACTGTTGGCCACTGGTAGCTGTAATTAAGGCAAACCATGTTTGTCAGAACAAATAAACTTGACAAAAAGGGTAGTCATGATTTTACTTAATGAATCCCCTATTTTTTGTGTGTGTTAAGAAGACATCAGTCAGGGCGCCTGGGTGGCTCAGTGGGTTGGGCCGTTGCCTTCGGCTCAGGTCATGATCTCAGGGTCCTGGGATCGAGTTCCGCATCGGGCTCTCTGCTTGGCAGGGAGCCTGTTTCCCTCTCACTCTCTCTGCCTGCCTCTCTGCCTACTTGTGATCTCTCTCTGTCAAATAAATAAATAAAATATTAAAAAAAAAAGAAGACATCAGTCATGTTCGTTCTCAGGCATGCTCCATATACATATCTCTTATTCTATCCCATCTCCGCATTGCTGCTGTCAGAACGAGTACCAGCAGGCTGTTTCTGTGGAATTTTCTGAGCCACGTGAGAGAGAAGCACAGTGTACCCTTAGAACAAGATCTGTCCTGCCTTTCCTTGTGTTCCAGAGTCGACTTTGGTTGAGAGAAATAGAATAAGCTTCTGTTTCAGGAGGAACTTTGGGTTTTTGTTTATTTCGTAGAACAGAAAATGGTGAGCATTCTGATATTAGAAGTCCTGTGTCAGTTTTAGCCTGAAAGAACCATGTTTGACCAGCTTGTAGATGGTCGGAGTCAGCTGCAGTCTGGTGCAGGCTAAGCCTTCTGACCCACGGGAGGATAGGACCAGGGGCTGGGAGAGTGTCCCCCAAAGGCATCTTTAGATACAGCCTCAGCCCCTTAACTCAGTGTTGTTTTGGGAAAAAAATCTTTTAGGACTTCACTTTCCCATCAGTAAAATGGTATTACTTCCTGCAATTGTATTAAGGATTAGAAAAAATACATCTGAAGCACACAGCCTGCTGCCTTTCCGGAGTTAGACGTGTTGACTAGTCTTTCTAGGCTTGGAAAAGAATGGTGAGTTTGCTTTGTGGCACCTTCAAATGAGCACAGAGACCAGGCCAGTTTCTTTTGGCCAATTAAACATCCCTCAGGGAGCGACAGGGTGGCTCATTCAGTTGAGCATCTGACTTGATCTCAGCTCAGGTCTTGGCCTCAGGGTTGTGAGTTCAGGTTCTGCATTGAACCTATTTAAACAAACAAACAAACAAACAAACAAAGCATCCCTCAGTTATTTTATCCAGGGGAGCAAAAAGTGTGTGATGCGCACTGACAGTTCTTTATCCCACATATCCCATGCTAGACTCAAGTCATCAACTGGAAGCCGCCTCAGCGTGCATCTGACACTATGCTCCAGGCAGCTGCTGCCCGTCACTCAAGGTCAGCAGGAGAGATGCAGGCTGGTTGTCACCCCTGCAGCATGTAGTGTGAGTGAGGGTGCTGACTTGCACCCCCACTCCTCCATGGAGGTATCTGTTGAACGTCCTGTCTAAACATGAGCCTTGCTGAATCATAACCCTGTTAACACTCTTCGCTCTGTTTGCACAGCAGCTAGTCTTTTCTGCTTCTCATCTCTGTTAGTCCTCGTTTCCTTCTAGCTTCTATTTCAGCAACATCTCTTTTAGTGTGAAAATGTCCAGAAGGCATTTCTATTAATAGCCTTGTCAGAGTCTAAGGACAGGTACTTAAACGAATCTCTTGGTCCATTCCGAAAATGTTTACTGAGAGCCTGACATGTGCCGACCTGTGAGACGTGATAGAGTCAGCACAGTCCATAGCTTTCCAGAGCTCAGTCTGGTAAAGATAAAAAGTGGACAAATTTATTCTCTTGTTTAGTTCTCCCCTCCGTCCTGTGGCAAAGGCAGAACTAGCCTTCTACAAGGAGAAAGGAGGCCCAAAGAGCTGTTGAGTTCTGTTAAACAGCTATTGCATGGAGCCAGATTGCTTTTTAGCAGTGTGCTGGGGAAGGCCTTGCTTAGGGACACCCTCTTACTGGCTGGCAGTGGGGCATCCACACAAAAACATGAATGGTGGGGCAGGCTACTGGCCTGGCCTTCCTACAGAGCCCAGGTATTGAGGTGGAGCGCCGTGGGGCCTGGCTGAGTCACTTCAAGCCCAAGTCATTCTTGCATGTTGCATTCTCCTTTGCCATGTATTCACTCTCCTGGTTTCCCTTGTAGCCATGAGACCTAGTACTTGCCAAGAAGACTTAAGGCGAAGACAAGAGGGTCTTTCTGGGATCAAAGAGAAATGAGCATGAGGAGACCTCGTGTTTTGGCTCCTACCGTCTTCATTCCACTTTACCTGGTCTCCTGTGAGAATATGATATTGGAGCTTTGGCAGCCATCTCGTGGTCATGAGGGAGAGATACACTGAAAGATGGCTGAGTAGAAAAACAGATCTTCAGTTGATCATCTTTCAACCATTGAAGGAACACCAAGACTTCCTAAATCCCTCTTGATTAATGAAATCACATATGTCTTTGTGGTTTAAGCCTGGGCTTCTCAAAGTGTGATTCATAGCCTGGCATCATGATTGTCACCTGGGAGCCTGTCAGAAATGTAAATTCATGGGTTGTATTCCAGCCCTTCTGAATCAGAATTTTGTGCTGTCCAGCTTGGCAGTTGTACTTTTACAACCCTTCCAGGTGATTCTGATGCAAAATCAAGTTTTAGGAGCCTTGTTTAAGCCATTGTAGCTTTTAAAATTGATGGTGTCAGGGTCGATAAGAAAAGAGCTGCCATTCACCCGTCAGTTCTCTGTGTCCAGATGAGGACTAGGTTTCTCAACAATGGAAGCCAAGTGACCCCAGTGGCTGGGATGCAGATCTTTCAGCTCAATTGGTTTAATGTTGTTTTTCTCAGGGGGCCCCAATCACACCTGCTTGGGTTTTGGGGTGTCAGTATCTGGGTCTGCAAACACCTGTCTGAGCCCAGCTTAGCCCCCCGCTATGCTGCCACTCCCAGTGGAGCTCTAGGATTCCTTCACCCTCAGAAACAAATGTGACAGGTAGAGGTATTTGTTTCTCCTGTGGAAAAGAATTCTCCAGTAAGTAGAGGGCGGTGGAGGAGACGCCAGACTTAATAGTTCCATAGACCTGTGGATGAAGTTCTGTCCGCGGTGCTCAGACGCCAGTACCTGCTGAGAGCCTGCTCAGGGCTGGGCTCTGGGCTGAGTGCGGAGAACACAGTGGGAGACAAGGTAAAAGGACATGGTGGAGCTCAGGTATCACAACCGCAGTGAGGAGGACAGATAAGGGCTGCGTGTGCACCTAGAATGCTCCCATCTGGGTACCGAGGTAGAGCAGGGAATGGTTCCCGGAGGAAGTAGCTGCTTATCCAAGAGTATGGAAAGTATATGTTTTGGGGTACAGGTTGGGGTGTTCAGGCAGCAGCTGCGGCTTGTGCAGAGGCCTAGAGATAAGAGAGCCCCTGGCTTCTTCGGAGAAGGGACAAGCGCTCAGGGTGCCAGGAGGGCAGAGTGCCCTGGGAAATGGTTCTATTCAAGCTCTCCGACCCAGGGATGCATCTGAGAAGTAGGTTCAGATGTAGACAGAATGATATTTAAATGATTTATTAATGTGAACTGGGCTCTCATTGTCTTCAACGGAAATACTTTTACTGCTTTTTACTAAGGCCCACTAAATGCTGCTTGGGCAAAGTAGGCATGTCATGGATGCTGCTTTCATCTCACCTCCTGTGCTGCCCTGTTCCCTCTACATTTTGCTGCTTGGTAAAATAATGATACATATTCATTCGTGTGAACAGGGGCACTTGCTGTTTATCTGGGGCCTTCATAAAGCCACTTCATCTCACTAGGCTTTCCTTTTCTGCTTCTTTGAAGTGGACTAAAATAGTATTACCCTCACTTGTCTGATCCTGAGAACTATCTGGTATGCTTGTTGGAAATTCAGATTCTCTGCCTCCTCTTGGGAGGTGCCGTTTCACCAGGTCTGAGAAGTTTGGGAATCTGTACATTTTAAATTAATGTGTGTGTGTGTATTTATATATAATTTATGTAAGGCATACTTTTGTGTATATAATTTACATACAAGAAAATGCTCCTATTTTATTTTATTTTTTTAAGTATTTATTTGAGAGAGAGTTGAGCGAGAGTAAGCAAGGGGAGGAACAGAGGGAGAGGGAGAAAGAATCTCAAGTAGCCTCCACACCAAGCGTGGATCCCAACGTGGGGCTTGATTCCATGACCCTGACTGAGATCACAACCTGAGCCAAAACCAAGAGTCGGATGCTCAACCAGCCAAGCCCCTCAGGTGCCCTGAAAAGGCACCCATCTTAAATGTACTGATGTGTGTGCTCTGACGGACACAACGTTCCAGGAATCACTCCCACGATCAAAATACAGACCAGTCGGTCCAAGGACCTTGCAGACGCTCCCCACCCTCAGCCCTAGGCAATTATTGATCTGCTTTCTGCTACCATAGATCAGCTTTGCCATTTTTAACATTTCCTATAAATGGAATCTTACAGAATGTACTCTTTTCTCCCTGGCTTCTTTCATCTGGCATGTGTTTGAGATTCATATGTGGTGTGTGTGTGTATGTGCGTGTAAGTAATCATTCCTTTTGTTGCTGAGAAGACCTAAGAATATAGGACGGTGTTTTTGCTGCATTGCCGTTTTACCCCTTCTCTTGCTGATAGACAGTTGGATTGTTTCCAGTTTGGGGCAAAAGATACTGTGAGCATTTACATGCAAAACCGCTTGGTGGACATATATTTGCATTTCTCTAGGGCAAATTCCTCCGAGTGGAGTTGCTGGTCATGATAAGTATATGCTTTAACTGGAAAAGGAAAAGCCAAACTCTTTTCCCAAGTGGTCGTACCAGTTTACATTCTTATCTACAGTTCAGGAGAGATATAGTTGCTTTACATCCTTTCCAGCACGTGGTATGGTCAGATTTTTGTGAGATTTAAAAAAAAATTTTTTCTTTTTCTAGTAGTTGTATAATGGCATCTCATTGTGGTTTTACTTCACATTTTCTTTTTTTAAAGATTTTATTTATTTATTTGACAGAGAGAGAGAGCACACGCTCAAGTAGGCAGAGCAGCACACACAGGCAGAGGGAGAAGCTCTCTGCTGAGCAGGGAGCCTGATGAGGGGCTCCATCCCAGGACCCTGGGATCACGACCTGAACCAAAGACAGACACTTAACTGACTCAGCCACCCAGGCACCCCTACTTCGCATTTTCTTGATGATTAAAGATACTGAGCATTTTTTCAGGTGCTTCTTGGCATGTGAAGTGTCTGTTCACGTATTTTGTCCATTTTTTTAAACCGAGCTTGCTTATTTAGCTATAAGACCTTTTTATTTGCTTCTATTTCAGAATTTTACATCTTTTTTCACAAGTAAGATTGGTTAATAGTTTTTTAAAGATTTTTTATTTATTTATTTGACAGAGAGAGATCATGAGTAGGCAGAGAGGCAGGCGGCAGAGTTGGGGGGAAAGCAGGCTCCCCGATGTGGGGCTCGATCCCAGGACCCTGAGATCATGACCTGAGCCAAAGGCAGAGGCTTTAACCCACTGAGCCACCCAGGTGCCCCTCTAGGAATCTGTATTTTTAGTGAGTACTCCTAGAAGGTTCTCATGATCATGTCCATTTGGGAAACACTGCACTAGAGTTTTCTAAGGATCCTTCCAATAATGACAATCTTAAGTCTCTGTATTCCTGCCAGCTTAGCTTCCATTTGTACCTCAGCTCCTTGCTGCTTTAAGTGTGGTTCACAGACCAGCAACATCAGCAACATCCGGGAGCTTGTTCAGAATGCAGATTCTCACCTTTCCCCAGACCTAGTGACTAGAACTTGCACTCATTATAATGAGATCCTCAGCCGATTCCCATCAGCGTTGTAATTCCCCTGAAACAGAGCTTTCTAGCTTTTTGGATCATGAAAAACTTCGCAATTAGAAACACATACTACAATGTGCATATCGATGTAGCTGAAATAGATTTTTACAGAACAGTGGCTACCCTTCCTTTATTTCTGCTTGCTTTTCTATTCCCTTTGCTTTCCTCTCTTCCACCATATTCCTCCCTTCTTCCTTCCCTATTCCTTCCTGTTGAACTGTAAAGTTCACCCATTCTTAGTGAACAGTTTGAATTTATATAGCTGTGCACCTAGCTCCACAGCCAAATTCTCGAACGCCTCCGTCATCCCCAAACTTTTCCCTTCTGGATCTTTACAATCAATCCTACACTATTCGTTTAAAATTCCGGTAGCTACCTACAGTTTGCAAAGAATTCTGGACTGGAGTTGGACCGGTTCTATAACAGCAATGCTCAGACTCGACTAAAAGTGTTCTGAACTGGGCTGAAGGCCCTGTGACATAACTTCCAAGCACAGAGCTACTTTTTTTTTTTTTTAAGATTTTGTTTTTATTTATTTGACAGAGAGAGAGAGAGAGAGAGAAATCACAAGTAGGCAGAGAGGCAGGCAGAGAGAGAGAGAGGAGGAAGCAGGCTCCCTGCTGAGCAGAGAGCCTGATGTGGGGCTCCATCCCAGGACCATGAGACCATGATCTGAGCCAAAGGCAGAGGCTTAACCCACTGAGCCACCCAGGCGCCCCCCCTCCCCCCTATTAAAGATTTTGTTATTTCTTAGAACTACTTTTACACAGAAAGTTATTTGTGGTATATTTCTGTCACATAACAATGTATCATATATTTATAAGAACTTAAACCTATAGAAATTACTTGCCGAATCTGTAAGCTAAAAGAATATTGACCATCTAAAACCCTTGAGTTATTATGTCTGCATATTTTCGAATCTTGTTTGGTTGTTAGACCAACAGTTTGCGGAGAGGTAAAATGATTTCAGCTATTTTGTTCAGCGGTAGCCAGTCATATGTGTCTGAAATAATACAATTTTCAAAAATATAGAGGGCTTGATTTGTGAAGTTTTATTGTCCATGACAGGTTCTAAAAGTCCAGTCCTTAAATGATTTAGAAACCCAGAGTTGAGTACATATTGTAGATTTCTGTTGTCAGTGTGTAATACATTCTCCTTTGTAAGCAATGCCTTTAAGGCAAGGCCTTGCCTTTCATCTCTAGGCAATACTTCCCACCCTGCCCCCTGCCAGTCTATAGTTCTAGAGTCAGAAGGCATGAGTTTGAACATAGCTTATGCTCTTTACCTGTTGTGTGACCTCAGGAAAGTGTTTAACTTCTGAGTTTTCCCACGTGGAAAATGGAGACAATATTAGTACTTACCTCATAGATTTTTTTGGAAAATTAAGTGAGCATAGACATGTCAAGCATTTAGGACTGGGCCTGCCATGATCATTGTTGGTTATCGTTATCATCATTATTGTTGTTATTTTCTTTCTTTTCTCTTTTTTATTATCTTTATTTTCTAAACTGGCTATTGGCAGAATCTCCCATTTAGCTATTTTCTAGGCTCCCCAAATTCCTTAACAACTGAACTTAACTCATTGCTCATCAACTTCCTCCCAAGTTCTCTTTATTTTTGTGGGTGGTGTCAAGCCACTCTTCTTCAGGCTGCCTAAACCCAGAACTTCAGCTTGCCTTTGGTTCTCTCCTTTCCACCTCCATTCAGTTGCCTACTTGTGTAGCATCTACCTCTCTGTGGTAGAATTTATCCTTTCCTTTGCATTCCATTCCAGTTTAAATCCTCATAAACTCTCATCTGGATTATTCATTCACTGTGGAGCTGACGTAGGAGGACAGGGTTTCTGTGGACCAGGCCCTGGACCCACCCAGGTGGGCTGGGAGGACAGAATGGGTGCAGGGTAGGCCTCAGCAGTGTGAGGGACAGGGCAAAAGGACAGTAGGGAGAGGGCTCTGAGGAGGACCAAGCCACACCACAGAGCCCTCCGCCCTGTTTTTGAATTGCCTTTAGCTTTTATGTTATTCATGGACATCTCTTTGCATAAAGTCCTTAGATCAAATTGAACCAAATGGTTTGTTATCAGCTTGAATGATCACCTGGAGAAAAACTTCAGGAAATATTTTACCCTGATACCTGCTCTTTATCTTTGTTTCTGACATTTGGTGACCATCTTAGTTCTGGTGTGTGTAGGACCGTCATGCCCTGTCCTGAGCAGAGAACTCCAATTTTGAAATCTCAGGAGATTGATACTATGCTTGGTAAAAGAACTCAGTGCTGTATTGATGAGTGAAACCTCAGGTTGCCTTGGGAACACAGACATCCTTCCTGTTACTATAAAAAGGGACACAGTGGCTGCAGTCATGAGGCAGCCTACATTTTACTGATTCTTTGTGGTATTAAAAAAAAAAAGTACCCACAGGGAAATGCTATATTTTTTTTAAAAACCCTGATCAAAAATGTAAAACTTCCTGTTAGTGCTCTGATCAAATCGAGTAAATCCAATTTTTAAATGCTTTTGGATTTTACAGGGACCAAAGCTGCTCCCATCCATCTTTCTTCTTACCCTTTTCCCTGGTGCTCCCAGGATAATTGTTGCAAGACAAAATATGAATTATTTCCACCAGCAGGAGTTCTGATTAAGCATATAATTTGTACTGATGGTCTTAGGAGGAAATTCCTTTGCCCAGTAGGGCCTGTGAAGGTCACATAAAGGCAGAGGGAATGTGTGTGCCTTCCCTGGAGTGGCCTGTTGAGGGGGTGACCTAACCAAGTAAGCTTTCTCACTCCAGGTCCCCAGGGCAGTGCATTATCTTTGCCCCTGTCGCAGGTTCGCACCATAGTTTCACTGCACTGCCATCCAGGTAAGTGGATGCCAGGGTCAGTTTGTTCCATAAAGGATGTTATAAAACCCTTAACAATACTACCAATGCATTTAGTCACAGTTCTACCTAAGGAAACGAATTGTGCTTATTGATTCTGTCAGACACCAATAAGAATTTTATCGATTCTCCGTTTTTGAAGAACTTTTTAAAAAGATTTTATTTATTTATTTGACAGTCAGAGATCACAAGTAGGCAGAGAGGCAGGCAGAGAGAGAGGAAGAAGCAGGCTCCCTGCTGAGCCCGATGCGGGGCTTGATCCCAGGACCCTGGGATCATGACCTGAGCCGAAGGCAGAAGCTTTAACCCAATGAGCTACCCAGGCGCCCCTGAAGTAGAACTTTTAAAACTACTACAAATTGCTACAGCTTTTAACAAAGCTGCCCAAATGGGAATAATGTTTATTTTGTATTTATCATTTTCTAGCTTTGTTCTCACTGCTCTGTATTATTGTAGTGTGAACCAAGGTGTCTACAGTATGAAAAGGAAGTCTTTCCCCTTGTCACATGTAGCACAGCTTACTAAAGCAGGGTTTCTCAACCTTGGCACTACTGACTTTTAGGGCTGGAAGATTCGTGTGTGTGGGGGGGGGTGGCCTGTATCCACTGTGGGATGTTAGCTTCCCTGGCCTCAGTGCACTATATGCCAGTAGCAACCCCCTCCACCCTAGCTGTGACAACCCAAAATGTCTTCAGACATTGCCAAGTGTCACTTGGGGGCACAATTACCTCTGGTTGAGAACCTCTTTATTAGAGTATAAGGTTTGTGGAACATGCTTTTTTGTGTGTTTTTTTTTTAAGATTTTATTTATTTATTTGACAGAGATCACAAGTAGGCAGAGAGGCAGGCAGAGAGAGAGGAAGGGAAGCAGGCTCCCTGCTGAGCAGAGAGCCCGATGCGGGGCTCGATCCCAGGACCCTAGGATTGTGACCTGAGCCGAAGGCAGAGGCTTTAACCCACTGAGCCACCCAGGTGCCCCTAACATGCTGTTTTTAAAGGCAGTAGTCATTTAAGCGTTTGTTTGGGTCATCTTTAATAGAAATGTGTGGTGACCTTTCAGTGTGACACTTTGGCTAATTTAAAATAATGTGGTGAATCCAAAACTGGATTGCTTTAATGGGCTGGCATACTTAAATAGCAACGGTATATTGTTGTTCTCTGGTCATGGTTTTTGCAGGTGAAAGGCAACATGCAGGATTTAAAAATACATACATCATCAGTTTTTATCTTCCTGCAATGAAAAACAAGGAAGAAACAGTGACAGCCACCATAGGCCAGGCAGCCATGCTCTGGTATAACTGTAGTGCACAAAAGGGTGTTCCTTATGTGTTGTTCTTAATGGCAGGGGCTTTTTCTGCGAAAGAGCCAAAGAGAAGCCTCTACATGTCCGCATACTTTGGGACTTCACTTCTCTGAAGGCCTTGTTTTACTTTATGAAAATCTTGCCCAGAAACAAAGACCAAGATTTACACTTTACTTTTCCTCTTGTCACTATCACATCTGTTATCTTACTGTTTTCAAAATAAGCTTTTGACCACTGGCAGCAATAACTAGAACTTTAAGATTCTTGTGCCTTTTGTTCTTCCAAAGAGGCATTAGCGGGGCAGTTGGAGGGGAATGAGGTAGGGTAAGTTTAATCAAGAAGCTGGAGATACCGGGGCGCCTGGGTGGCTCAGTGGGTTAAAGCCTCTGCTTTCGGCTCAGGTCATGATCCCAGGGTCCTGGGATCGAGTCCCTCATTGGGCTCTCTACTCAGCAGGGAGCCTGCTTCCTCCCCTCTCTCTCTCTGCCTGCCTCTCTGCCTACTTGTGATCTGTCAAATAAATAAATAAAATCTTAAAAAAAAACAAAACAAAAAAAGAAGCTGGAGATATCTGCAAGTCTTTTTAAAAAGACAAAGCAGCTTGCTTGGAATGACGCTGAGTGAGGGCACACATTTTGCTCTGCTCCTGTGGTTTAAGAAGAATCTATTTGACCCAGGAAGCTGTTTCTACCTCAAGGCCTCAAAATGTCCTTGAAAACTGCCCTTGTTTAAGAATTCTATTGTGGATGGGACACCTGGGTGGCTCAGTTGGTTGGGCGGCTGCCTTCGACTCAGGTCATGATCCCAGCGTCCTGGGATTGAGTCCCGCATCGGGCTCCTTGCTTGGCGGGAAGCCTGCTTCTGCCTCTGCCTGCCACTCTGTCTGCCTTGTGCTCGCTCGCTCGCTCTCTCTCTCTCTCACAAATAAATAAATCTTTTTAAAAATTAAAAAAAAAAAGAATTCTATTGTGGCTTAGCTGACACTGTCAGATGCCAGGCTTATATATTGGGATGGGAGTGGAGCAACCCTCTTGGGTGTGCTTTTTATTTTTTATTTTATTTATTTTTTAAAAGAAATACTTATTCGGGTGCCTGGGTGGCTCTGTTGGTTGGGCGACTGCCTTCGGCCCAGGTCATGATCCCGGAGTCCTGGGATCGAGTCCCACATAGGGCTCCCAGCTCCATGGAGAGCCTGCTTCTCCCTCTGACCTCCCCTCTCATACTTTCTCATTCTGTCTCTCTCTCTCTCTCAAATAAATAAATTTTAAAAAAATCTTAAAAAAAAAGAAATACTTATTCATTCATTCATTCATTTATTAAGATTTTATTTATTTGTCAGAGAACACAAACAGGGGAGCTGCAGGCAGAGGGAGTAGGAAGCCAGATGTGGGGCTCTGATCCTAGGACCTTGAGCAGAGGGCAGACGCTTAACTGACTGAGCCACCCAAGTGTCCCTGGGTGTGCTTTTTAGGAAAAAAAGGAAAGGGGGTTATGACTCTGAAAAAAAATTTTTTTTGAAGATTTATTCATTTGAGGGGGGGGTAGGGGCAGAAGGAGAAGGAGAGACAGTCACAAGTGAACTTCACACTGAGCATAGAGTGCATTTTGGGGCTCAGTCTCATGACTCTGAGATCATGACCTGGAACCAAAACCAAGAGTCAGACACTTAACTGACTGCACTACGTAGGCACCCCAACTTTGAAAATTCTTAATATGTCTCTAAATTGCTTGTAATACAAAGATTTTGTAATGCAAAGATTTTGTTACACAAAGTTTTTTCCCTAACCTCTTTATTTCCCCTTTGTATTTTGTTTTAAAATTCAGGAATCTTTGAACTGCAGGCTTGACAGCCATACTGATGACTTGGATTGGGTTTCCAAGGCCCTATCGGTGGTCCCTCAAAGTGCTGGTATACCTGGGGACATCTCTGATGTGGGGTTGCGCTGCCAGGAGTTGAAACTGGGAATAGAGGGGCTTGGAGCAGGGAGGGTTCACTTTGAATAGCTGAGTTGTACAGCTGTGGTCGAAGTTCAGGTCTGGTGCCCAGTTAGACAGCAGAGAGAGGAAGCAGGCAGCCTAGAAACAGGGGGCTGTCCACAGGGAGAGTGCTAAAAGCTCCTGCCAACTCTATAACATGAGGATGGAAGGACCGTAAGTCCCTATGAGCATGTCAGTGTGTAAAAGCAGGAAACAAGGACAAAATAAGGGGCTTGGTACAAGGTACTCTCTGGCCTGCCTAGCTCATGCTCAAGGGTGTGCGCTCTTCCCACCATGGGGACCCTGAGCCTTATGGGCTGCTAGGTCAGGAATGGCATGAAGATTGGCCGGAAGGGCCTCCAGTGATGCTCTGGGATCCTTGACTCATCTTTTACTTTCATGGTCATCAAACATACATACTACCCTGAAGAGAACATCAAATGACAGTACTGATAATGGAATGCCACAGTTAATGTCCCTTTACTGGCTGTTACCTGCTGGATTCTGTCCACAGTTTCAAAGAGACGTTTGTAAATCTCATACTTTGTTGCTGAAAACCAAGTAAGAATCATCCTTTTCCCCTGTGTTTAGTCCTTTTAACAGATATTCAAGGCCTTTCTGAACCTTAGGATGGTGAGTGGGGGACTTGCATCTTCACACATGACCCTCACTGTAAACAACCACTTGTCCTGGTATGCAACCCCAGAATCTGCCCCTACCACACCCCTGGAGGACAGTCCCGGGTGGTTTAGGCTTAGAAACATCAATGCCTAATATTTATTGACCAATGACTGCATCAGGCTGTGTTCTGAGCAGTTACACACACACATACTCATTCTCTCACTCAAAGCCTCCCCACGTCTTCTCTCCCTCTTGCTTTCTACCTCCCCCCTCTCCTCCTCCCTCTCCTTCTCCACTGATGCTCCTTGATCTCAGTGGGATTGGAACCAGGCCCACCTGGCTCCTGAGCTCTTCCTCCCAGACACTGTACCCACCTGCCTTCTCCATACTTTCTGGGGGATGGAAGGGCTATTCCAGGGTCATTCTATCTGCAAATCAGAGCCTTACCCCTTGCTTGGATCCCTGCATCAAGTGAGCCTCTGGGCATTCAAACCAAAGCCCCATGTGTCAGAGGCTCCCCACCTGTAAAGGACCTTGAGGCCAACTTCAGACACCTGGACTTGTATGCCTTGTCCATGATAGAAATCTCTATATTTGCTCTACTTTCCATGTTCACTCCCTTTTCTGGTGCCAACTCCCACTTCTCTGGTTTTTTTTTGTGGTCACACTTGACAGGATGGGTGGAGTCTAACTTCTCGTGACTGCAAACAATTCTTTGAGGCACCCATGGGGGAGTGGGCATGGATGTGGAGGAGAGGTGACTGTGTGGCCACCACATGGCACAGAAGGCCGGGAAGGTGGATCTCAGCATGAAACCACCCAGTTGCTTGGTGAGCCCTGTGCTTAGCTGTTGAAGGGTCCACCCAAAATATGCCTCTTTTCTATAAGGATTATTTTGTAAGGGAAGTCTACATTTATTAAAAAAATTTTTTTGCAATAGGGGACCTGGGTGGCTCAGTCAGTTGAATGCCTGACTCTTGGTTTTGGCTCAGGTCATGATCTCATGGGTTGTGGAATCGAGCCGAGCATCAGCAGGGAATCTGCTTGAAGATTCTCTCCCTCTGCCTCTTTCCCCTTTAAAATAAATAAATAAATCTATTTTTTTTTTTTTTTGCAATAGAAAGGGGGCCTATACCAGGGAGAGAACTATTACCAGAGCAAACTTTTTACTTGCACAGCAGGGCAACTTTTGTTTAACTAATATTTCCTCCCCTCACCTTCCGTGAATTGCATCCCCCCCACAACATCTTTCTTTTGTCCCTAGCTGAAGATAGAAGTTAAACTCGTCTTTGTATTACAGGTGGTCCCAGCCAAGACCTCAGATTGGTAGGGTTTGGGAAATTATGTAGGTTTCATTTAACTGGCAAATCATGCTGTGAATAGAGTATGCTGTGCATACTGGGTCCTTTTGAAATGATACATACTTATATTAAATCTATTGTGGAAACACAGGAATCCAGGTTAACTCCTGCCTCCAAGATCAAGAACCAGGGTGGGAGATAAGTTTGTGCATCACAGTGCTCAGTACTGAATCAAGTTGAAATTTTAGCTGTTTGTTGTCTTCTTTTAGGCACCTTTGAATTTGTTCCTCTTACTTTCTTTTTTTTTTTTTTAAAGATTTTATTTATTTATTTGTCAGAGACAGTGAGAGAGCGAGCACAGGCAGACAGAGTGGCAGGCAGAGGCAGAGGGAGAAGCAGGCTCCCTGCCGAGCAAGGAGCCCGATGTGGGACTCGATCCCAGGACGCTGGGATCATGACCTGAGCCGAAGGCAGCCGCTTAACCAACTGAGCCACCCAGGCGTCCCTGTTCTTCTTACTTTCTAAGTGAATTATCAGCAAGGCAGAATAAGTCTTAGAATGGAAACTGTGACTTCTTAGGAAGTTGTGGGGGATTTCCTAGGGGAATTTTGTGGGACTCTTGGGAAGACTGAAAAGTGGAGGTTATGATTACATGACCCAGGGCTTGGGCCCAGTGAGCATCTGCCACGACTTGTTTAGTCTGTGTTCTCATATATCATCAAGGGAATGGGACCAAGTGTGACTACTCCTGCTGCCAGGTGTTTTCACAAGAACCGCCATAACCCTGAAGTAGGTAGTGATGTTCCTGCTTTACAGAAGAGCAGCTGGAAGCTCTGAGATACGAAGAGATTTACTCCAGTTCCTTTGACAGGGTACTTTTGGGCAGGCCACATGGATGGAACCGAGAAGCAGCCCCTGGGCCAGGCTTTACACATGAATGGGGAAGGGAAGTGATCAACAAGCGAGTTTCCCTGGTGGCTGTAGAAAAGACCCAGGCCATTTGGACATTGGTAGAAGATCTGGTGTGTTTGGAAACAGGTAAAGGTTTATAGTGAACCTGGAAGGAGGGTGATTTTCAAGGCAGGTTTCAGAACCAAGGAGCTGGCTTGTTAGACCTTCTTATCTCCTCAATCATGAGGAATTTTTGAAGAGCCCTGCCTCTTGAGTCCCCCTGCCTGGGCCTTTGCGAGTGACTTCCATTTCCACACTGGCTCTGGTGAGGCATACCTCTTGTCTGCCATGCTGCCCTGAGGAGTCTCACTCCCCACACTTCTTCACAGGGTCACAGTGAGAATGTGGTTGCCTGGGAGATCCAGGGTTAGTCATGGCAGCCTGGGGGCACTAATGATGTATGGCAGGTCACCCAGCCCTAAATTTTGCCTTTTCCATTTGTTATCATAGTTGTTGTAGTGTTACAAATAGGTATCATACACAAAGTGCACACATTTTAAGTGTACCATCAGGTGATTTTTTTGGACAAGTGTGTACATTGCCTTCACCCAAGCCCCCCTCATTAGCTTAGTAGTCCTCTAACAGGGCCTGGGCAGGCAGGGGCAGGAGTTTCTGAGATGCCCGGTGGGTCGGCCACTAGTGCAAGCTGAAGACATCGCTGATTTGAAAGCAGGGTTTAAAGATGAGGAGGGGAGATCAGGGGCTAGTTCTAGACTATAGTAGTAGCCATTGTGGTGGTGGTAAGGGTGATAATAATGATTGATACTGATGGACATGAATGCAGTCTGAGAGCTTAATATGTCCTAAGCACTTGTATTTACATTCTTAAGGACCACATTTAAACCAGTAATGATGATGATGGTGATATCATTAGCTAATATTTACTATGTGCTTTTAATATGTGGTAAGAGCTTTACATATATTCTACTTCAAGCTTCACATTACTCTGCAACACAGGTACTACTATTATTCCTATTTAACAGATGAGAAGACTAAGGCTTAGAAGCTTCCTTAGTAGTCACACTGTTAATGTATTCTGAGCAGGGATTTGAGTGAGCCCATTTTCTTAGGCTCCTTTGTGTATCCCAATAATAATATCTCCCAGTTTGGGGGCACCTGGGTGGCTCAGTCCTTAAGTGTCTCGGTTCAGGTCGTGATCCCAGGGTCCTGGGATCGAGCCCCACATCTGACTCCCTGCTCTGTGGGAAGCCTGCTTCTCCCTTTCCCACTCCCCCTGCTTGTGTTCCCTCTCTCACTCTGTCTCTGTCAAATAAATAAGTAAATAATAAAAATAAATTAGAAAAAAAAGAATAGCTCCCAGTTTCTGGACATCAAGATCACTAGGTCAGTATTCTTTCCTTTAGGTGGCCTTCCTTTCCTGTCAGTACTGAGTTGGTGCCTGTCAGCTTGGGAGTCAGCTAGACTGGCCTCACATCCAGGCTTTGCTACATAGCACCTGTGACTTTGGACAGATTTCTTAACTTCGAGTCTTAACTTTGAGTTTCCTCATCTGTAAAATAAGGGTAGCTTCCACCTCCTAGGATTTATTTATTGTGAGCATTAGATAATATTGATTTATTGTGAGCATTAGATAATATTTGGAGACTTTCATGCCTGCTTAATAAATGGTGCCTTTAGAAAAAGATAGTCTGACCCATGAATATGTGTACAGTTCACGAAACTGGGCACAGTTGCATTTTATAATGTGACACATTTTCACTTGATTCTGGGGAGCTTATTGGAGTTGCTGGAGTGGGTATTCTTGGGCCAGCTGATTATGTGTACATGAATATAATTAGGAAATTTACTGCTGAAGTAGTGAAGAACAGCGTCAGCATCACCATATACAGCCTTCACAGTTGATGTTTGTGAAATGTCATCTACTTTTCTTTTTCTGGTAAGAAACTATTTATGCTGCTAAAGACAGTGTCTCATTTCTACTTATTTCCCAGAAGGGGCGTGTGTCTACATGTGTAGATGCAAATGATGATTGATAACTGATAGTCTTGACAGAAGAGGAGAAATCATCTATATATATAATGTAATTTTTATGGAAGGAGAAGGTTTGCCCTGGTTTTAGCCTGGTGCTGTTGCATGCACGCACTCTGTCTAATTGCCCCGTTAGGAAAGGTAGCAGGACTGGTTTTCTGAAGACTTCAGTAGTAGAAAAGGAAGAGCACCGAAGAGGAACAGCCTGGCTAGAATGGCTAACAACGAATAGCTCAGTTTGTGGAGCTCCCATTAGGTGCTGGGCATAGGGAAGCTGTGCCTGTGACCTTCCCTTTAACCCTCATTGTGAGGAAGATAGGGACTACTTTTATCATCGTTGTTTAGAAGAGGGGTCCGAAAGCAGTTGCTATGGGCACTTACCCTTGTGTCTTCTTCCAGTAACCCTCTGCAGAGAATTCCGTGGCATATTGGTGATGAATATGTGCCAGGTTCCAGGGTGAGGACATTCATTCTCATCACTCAACCTTAATGTCAAAGTGCTCCACTCTTTATGACTGAACTTCACCCACTTCCACACTTAAAAAAAAAAAAACAAACAAACCCACCTGTTCATTCTCTCTGTCGTATAATTCTTGTTTAAGAAAATCATTTAAGATGGTCACCTGGGTGGCTCAGTGGGTTAAGCCTCAGGTCATGATCCTGGGGTCCTAGGATGGAACCTCATGTCAGGCTCCATGCTCAGCAAGGATTCTGCTTCTCCCTCTGCTCATCCTCCACCCATGCCCATGCACTCTCTCGCTGTTTAATAAATAAAATCTTTTTTTTTAAAGATTTATTTATTTATTTGACAGACAGATCACAAGCGGGCAAAGAGGCAGGCAGAGAGAAAGGGGGAAGCAGGTTCCCTGCTGAGCAGAGAGCCCGATGGTGGGGCTCCATCCCAGGACCCTGGGATCATGACCTGAGCCGAAGGCAGAGGCTTAACCCACTGAGCCACCCAGGCGCCCCTAATAAATAAAATCTTATTTTAAAAAGAATCATTTAGGGATCATTTGAGTCATTCAGTAATACTCTTATCATGTCTGTATTTTTCTGGAAAATGTAATTCATTTAGCTATTTTAAAGGAAACTTATAGGAATTTAGTGAGTGTATTTTATAAAAACATAACAACTGCATAAGTTTGTATACATTCTTATGTCGTTCCCCCTGTTTCTCCACTTCTTTTCAAGGGTATTTTAGTATCTGTATACATTTTTAAAAATTTATTTTGAGGGACGCCTGAGTGGCTCAGTTGGTTAAGCAGCTGCCTTCGGCTCAGGTCATGATCCCAGCGTCCTGGGATCGAGTCCCACATCGGGCTCCTTGCTTGGTGGGGAGCCTGCTTCTCCCTCTGCCTCTGCCTGCCGCTCTGTCTGCCTGTGCTCGCTTTCTCTCTCTCCCTCTCTCTCTGACAAATAAATAAATAAATAAAATCTTTAAAAAAAATTTATTTTGATACTTGGATATCTGTACCTTCCTAGTAAGTCAGTAGCTGTTGAACATAAAAGATAGTTCCAGCCCTACCTCCTTCGAAAGTATAAATTATAACATCATTCTTGAAAAAGAGACATGTTGAAAGTAGTTAACTGGGTGGTAATAGTGACTTTTTCTTACCTTTGAAAATAGAATTTAAACCAGTTCAGAAGATAATGGATTGCATCAGTGGTTCTCAAAGTGAGGTCCCCAAACCAGTGACATTAACATCACCTTGGAACTTGTTAGAACTGCAGATACCGGGGTGCCTGGGTGGCTCAGTGGGTTAAGCCTCTGCCTTTGGCTCAGGTCATGATCTCAGGGTTCTGGGATCGAGCCCCACATCAGGCTCTCTGCTCAGCGGGGACCTGCTTCCTCCTCTCTCTCTGCCTGCCTGCCTCTGCCTACTTGTGATCTCTCTCTCTCTCTCTATCAAATAAATAATAAAATAAAAATCTTTAAAAGAACTGCAGATTTCCAGGCCCCTCAAGCCCACTGAATCAGAAGCTCTGGCGGTGGAGCCCAGCAATTTGTTTTTCACAAGCCTTCTAGGGGATTCTTCTGATGTGTGCTGAAGCTTGAGAATCACTGGATTAGTGTTTGCCCCCAAAATTCTCAGGCGAATTATTAAGCTATGGGGAGAAGTGGTATCTTTTCAAGACACAAACTGCAGTGGAAGCCGCCCAGTTCTGCTATTATCAGAGACTGAAAATGGAATTAATGGCCACCAAAGGATCTCTATAACCCTCTTGATTCCCCTGAGGTTAGCTCCTCCCTAGATATTTGTTTCTAAAATAAATATCCCAAATAAATACCAGAAGCTCATGTGATCGCCAAAGAAAACTCAGTAACCAAAAGAGATTAAAAGCAATTCAGATATTTGCTGGAGATTAGCAGATTCTTTTTTTTTCATTTTTTTTTAAATTTCTTTTCAGCGTAACAGAATTCATAGTTTTTGCACCACACCCAGTGCTCCATGCAATCCGTGCCCTCCATAATACCCACCACCTGGCTCCCCCAACCTCCCACCCCCCGCCCCTTCAAAACCCTCAGGTTGTTTTTCAGAGTCCATAGTCTCTCATGGCTCATCTCCCCCTCCAATTTCCCTCCACTCCCTTCTCCTCTCCATCTCCCCATGCAGATTCTAACCTGCAGCTCTTTGCCTATTCCTCTGGCTCCCAGTGTTGCACACACATACCATACCTTCCAGGAGTTTCTTGAAACCCTTCCTGTGTTCAGCTCCCAGGCAGAACTGTACCCAGAGGCAACCTTAACAGAGCTTCTGGCTCCCCTGCCCACCTCTTATTTCTTTTTTTTTTTTTTTCAAAGATTTTATTTATTTATTTGACAGACAGAGATCACCAGTAAGCAGAGAGGCAGGCAGAGAGAGAGGAGGAAGCAGGCTCCCCGCTGAGCAGAGAGCCCGATGTGGGGCTCGATCCCAGGACTCTGGGATCATGACCCGAGCCGAAGGCAGAGGCTTTAACCCACTGAGCCACCCAGGCGCCCCGCTTTTCCACTTTCTGATGTTGTGACCTCAGACAAGTTAATTAACCTCTTTGTGCCTTCCTTTCTGTACCTGTGAGGGTCGAAATAGTACCTGCATCATAAAGTGATTGAGCCAAGTAAATCCAAGAAGTGCATTTGATCCATAGTAACTGGGTCACCTCCTAGTATGATGAAGCACGGGATGACATCCCTGAGCACGATAATGAAGGGAAATTTGTAGTTGTGACTCTTACAAGTGCCCACAAGGGGGCAGCCTAAAATCATGCAGATCCCTGGAACAGAGCAACTTGTGTTTGTAAAGCATGTGGGTAATGTGGCCAGTTCCAAATGTGCTTGGCCCTTTTCCCTCAGTTTTTTTCTTCTGTTTGAAGAAGACTTTCATTGGTTCTCAGGCTGTACCTCAGGTAGAGGGCTGGCCCATTAATATCTGAAGGGTGGCATGGGCAATACAGAGTAAGGTTCTGGTCCTGCTGGGATGGACAGGTTGATATGGGTGCTGACACAAGCCAGCATCTGTCCAGAGAAGCTAAGCTTCTCTTTGTAACTTTTCACACAGAGTAAATTCTAATTAATCAAACTCTTGAGGTAGACACTAGAGCCTGAAGGTGTTTTAGAGAAAAGAAAAACCTGGTTTTGTCTCCCTTCCACCAACTGCATGCTTGCCTTTGAGCATTATGTGTTCACCTAAGGGGCACTGTTGAGGGGCAGTGCCGGGAGCTGGGGTGACCTAGACATACATAAGCCACCCTTGCCTCCATAGCCTCTCTCTCCTCCCAGGGAGACTGAATCAGAGAACGCTGCAGCCAAGCAGAATGAAATTAATCTTCTGTTTACTGTATGGGAACCACAGAGCATTATGAGTTCTGGGGAACTGTGGGGTCTTGAAGGTGGGTGGGGTTTAAATAGGTGTTGGGGTGTGGGAGAAGGGGTATTTTGAGCTGGAAGGTGTGTGGAAGAAACACACCTGATGTCAAGTTGGGAAGAGAGTTTGGGGTCTCTTTGGGGTCAGACTCTAGGGAGCCAGCACTGAGCTAAGAAGTTGGGCCTTCAAATTCTTGATGATGTTTATGTTGGTAGTATCCTGGTTAAGAGTTAACTAAAACAAATGTGGGTAATGGCTTTTATAGTCCAGGTTGATTCTTCAGTACTTCTCTCTTGAACTTTAATATTCCTGATATATAATCCAGGCTTCCAAAATCAGATGCCCATGGGGAGTTGTGACAATCCAGTGTTTATCACATCCATCCTTATCTGCATTCCTGCTGCCTATACCAAGTCCAAGTCTCTGGGTTCTCTCCTGCACAGTTGCAGGAATATTCCCCAAAGGGGTGCAGGTAACTGTGGCAGCAAGGCACACAAAGAGGTCAGCATGTGATGCTACTAGAAAGAAGGGCCCGGGGACTATGAAAGTGAGTCTGGTCGTACTAACACAGAAGCTGATTTCTCCTAGATGTTGTGCTGGAACATTATATAAGTAATGCTCATGAATGATTGATTGTGACTGAGTGCAGTAAATTATTTTTAGTCCTGAAGTGACCATGAAAATCATTTGATCTTTGATTTAGAAAGCCCTTCATGGTCCTGTAGAAGATGGGTGGAGATGTGGAGTTCCTGGGATGTTTCCTAGACATTTTGTTGGGGGGGGGCTGCCATCTGTTCGTTTTATTTGTTGTAGATATTTAAATGACAAACAGGAATATATTACCTTTCTTCTTCTTGATTCTAAAATACTAAGATTGACATTGGAGCAAATTTTGCAGAACCAAAATCAAACTTGAGTGTTGCGTTTCTCAGTACTTACCCAAGGAATTTGTACATGTTGCTTAGCAGTTGGCTCCCTTCAGAAAGTAGAACGTTGATTGTCTGTGTAATAGTTGTGTCTACTTTTGGGCTTCTCCTCTCCCTGGGAACAAGGCTTGGGGAGGCCTGGTGGGCTTTTCTGCACCCTCCCAGGCCTCCCTGGCACTTTCTGACTCTAGGTCCAGTCTTGGGGAGAGAGGAAAAGGGCATGGTTCTCCAGGATTGGCATTGGGGCCACAACAGCACAGCTTGATGGGTGAGTGTGGAAGTTGTGGCTGGCACCCCTCAGCTCTCAGGGCCTGGCTGCAGGCATGCACATGTGTGCGTGTGCGTGTGTGTGTGTGGTGGGGAATGGTTTATTAGGGTTCTGTGGATAAAGTGGTGGCTATGGATGATATATGTGTGTGGCCAGACCCAGGGTGCAGGACCAGTGGCCCCTGGCACTCAGTAGGTAGGGAAGGAGGGAAGAGTTATTTTTTTTAAGATTGTATTTATTTATTTGACAGAGACACAGGGAGACAGACCACAAGCAGGGGGAGTGGGAGAGGGAGAAACAGCCTCCCCACCAAGTAGAGAGCCTGATGCGGGACTCAATCCCAGGACCCTGGGATCATGACCTGAGCTGAAAGCAGACGCTTAACAACTGAGCCACCCAGGTGCCCCGGGGAAGAATTATTTTATCATGTTTTATTTTTTATAGGCATGGATGGATTTTTAAGATCTGATGAGAGACAAAGACTAGCTAAAGAAAGACGAGAAGAAAGAGAAAAATGTCTTGGTAAGTTCTGCCCTTTGGCTGTTTAGGTCCAAGGGAGTAAAGATGTGGTGGTGTCTTTTCTGAAAATCCTTAGAAATTGATGACTGGATGGAAAGAGAGCTAGGATAATTGCTAGATGAACACGGAGCACGGTGGAGCAAATCTGACACTTTGGCATGTTCACAATTGTTATTTAATTCTCAGAATAGTTCATTTACTCACTTAGCAAACATGGAACCTCTGCTATGTTCTAGATACTCTGCTAAGGACTGTAGGTAAGATGGTGAATAACAAGAAGCTGCACCCACCTCCTCAGGCAACCACTACATGCACTCACTCAGGCTCTTTCCAGGGCATCTAGAAGGGCCAACCTCAGAACTGAGAAAATTAGCAATTAAGACATTTTCTCTTTTAGGACGGGAAACCCAGTTGAGAAAGGCTTTCTTAGCTCTTGCCAACTATAGATGGATAAGTACGATGTGTTCCCCACAGGATACTGTGATGTAGGTAAATAGTGGTTTCCCCTCTGAATTGACACAAGTGAGTTTTGGGGTTCTTCTTGACTGCCCACTGCCAGTTGGTTCACACGCTGTTTTACAGGTAACCCTTCCCTGACACCACCAGGTAGATGGTCCTCGGGAAATGTCTTGAAGGGAATAGCATAAGTCTGTGCCCTTGCGATGGCACATGTATAGTCATTGTGATTTTCACTGGCTCTACCCTTTGAACTCATTGGCCAGCCTAGGGTAGGGCTTAGCCATTGCGGCGGCTCTGACTGGGCGGCGGCAGCAGCAGTCGTGTGTGTACTTTCCATGCACGGCCTCATTTAATCCTTACCACACTGTGAGTTTGCAGACGTGAGGGTCCCCACCTCACAGCAGAGGAAATCCGGGCAGAGAGATGGTGTGGTTCGCATGGCCAGCATCACCCAGCTGGTGGCAGAGATGCCAGAGCCCTTCATCTCAGTCACTGTGGCCTAGAATCCCACTGGGCTTTTCTGTCTCGCTCTTGTTTCTGCATTTTGGCTAACCCGAACCGCATGGGGTGCTCTGGTAATGATACCTCTCTTCTGTTTTCCTTCCCCCAGCTGCCCGGGAGCAGCAGATCCTGGAGAAACAGAAAAGAGCGAAGCTCCAGTATGAAAAGCAAATTGAGGAGCGATGGCGGAAACTGGAAGAGCAGCGGCAGCGGGAGGACCAGAAGAGGGCAGCTGTGGAAGAGAAGAGGAAGCAGAAGCTCCGGGAGGAGGAGGTAAGGTTCCAGGACCTTCAAGCCATCGCAGCAGCTCCCACACGGCCTGGTGCTCAAGGGCCACTGAGTGGCCTGCGCCGGTCTGGGATGTGAGAGAATTCTACTACTGAGCCTTCTCCCTGGTGCCTCAGCCTGCCTTCTCTCGGCAGCAAGACGCAGTCTAGTGAAAGCAGCCCTGGACTAAGAATGAAGAGACTTACCCATTCAACGCAGGTGTTAATTTGCTCTGTGAGCTTGAATAAGCCATTTGGCCTGTCTGGGTATTTGCTTGATTTGTTTATCTCTGAAGTGACGGGTTGAACTTGGCAGTCTCCAAGGCCTGTTCCAGACCTAACCCTCTCTGACTTTGAGACTCAGAGAGGCTGCTAGATAGAGGCCTGGGGACGTAGCCTGAACGAAGCGCTGGGGAAAGGGATGTGAGGGCAGAGGGTATCTTGGCCCTCTTACTCACAGCAAACAGTCTGCTTTCAAATACAAACATGCTAGTATATTTAAATTTTAATGCAGTTCCTTGCTTTAATCATCTTTTCTCTATAGTTACCTTTTTAAAAAGAAACAGAATGTTATTACCACTGCAGAGTCCTTTATTACTAAACTTTGAAAATATATTTAGAAAGCATGTTTGGGGTATAGATTTTCTTAACAAATATATTTTAAGGATGTAATCATAGCCTTGTATCAGGTGATGATCATTTTTTATTCATAAGGTATACATGACTCATCATTTAGGATGGATAGTATAGACGTTTATTCGTCACCAGCTCCAGAGGATTCAGAGACATTTGTATAGATGTGGTATCTTTTCAAATATCTGTATGGTTTATAACTATACATCTTTTACCCCTTCCTCTTTTTTTTTTAAGATTTTATTTATTTATTTATTTGACAGAGATCACAAGTAGGCAGAGAGGCAGGCAGAGAGAGAGGAGGAAGCAGGCTCCCTGCTGAGCAGAGAGCCCGATGCGGGGCTCGATCCCAGGACCCTGGGATCATGACCTGAGCGGAAGGCAGAGGCTTTAACCCACTGAGCCACCCAGGCGCCCCACCCCTTCCTCTTTTTTAAATGAAAAAAAAAAAAAAAACAAAAAACAAACATGAACGTGCACATGTGTGCACACGTGAGCACACACACACAATTAGACCCATCTTTATTCACAAAGCACTCGTTTAAATGGTCATTGCTTTGTTCCTCTTGGCAAATGAAAGTCATTTCAAGGGTCTTAGCCCCAATTCACCATTGCTGGCTATAGCCTGACAACTGCATGGATTCATCTGCTCTCTCTGCAAATCCCAGCTCTACTCCTGGGCAGTTGGTAGCCAGGAACAAGTCACCTAGCTCCTCATAACCCTCTAACTCAGTCTCTTCAGCCCAAAACAGAGATGGTCACAAGAATGAAAGGAAGTGACTTCTGTAAAAGTTCAGGAAAACACCTTGCACAGAGTAGTGTTCAGAAATGTTAGATTCTGGGGTGCCTGGGTGGCTCAGTGGGTTAAGCCTCTGCCTTCAGCTCAGGTCATGGTCTCAGGGTCCTGGGATTGAGTCCCACATCAGGCTCTCTGCTCAGCAGGGGGCCCGCTTCCCCCACCCCCCTCCCTGCTTCTCTGCATACTTGTGATCTCTCCTCTCTCTCTTTCTGTCAAATAAATAAATAAAATCTTTAAATTAAAAAAAATGTTAGATTCCCTTCAGTGACTTCGGCTGACTCTCTAATGGTTGCACTTCAGGACCATTTTCTGTTTGCTTTGTGTGTTTCCTTTCACTCTTAACATGGATGATAATGGGGAATGGGAGATACTGCCTGACCTTTAGTCACTACACATACAAGCCGGGCTTGCTTCTCTCTTCTCCCCAGACACAGCAGGGCAGGGCTGAGAGTCTGGGCCTCCTGTGGTTGTGTAGCAACACAAGGAAACAGCAGACTTCCTCTGCCACTGCTCCCACCTTGGGGGCCCCCAGAGTCCCAGGTGGAGGTTAGGGACTTTCCACACACCTGACAGCCTGTTAACCACATCGTGTCAGCAGTCTCCTAGTGATGAGACCTGTTTGGCATTCTTGTGCGTGATCTTTGGAGAGGACGGATAGGTCTGCACTGCAGGGGAAAACCTGCATTTCCAAAGGAAAATCCTGCATTTGCCCTACTGTTTCACTAGAAATCTTTGGCAGGGCTACTGACTGCTTGGCACGTGGCTGTGTAGATTCTCCAGCCTTTTCTTGTTCTTGTCATGTTCTGTCTCTGTCAACCAGATAGAAGCCTCTGCAGGAATGGTTCATCCCATTGCAGCCCATTTTGCTTCTGTAGCTTATTGGAAATTGTTTGGGTTGCCTGCCAAGTCGTACCTCTCTGGGGCAGTTACTAGGATCTTATAAAAGACCTGTTGATTCCACACCTCCTTCCTTGCCCTGTCCTGATTCCATGTCCTTAGAGTTGCCATGATGTTGCTTTTTGTAATTCCTCACATCTGTGTGAGTTAGCCCCAGACTTGAGCCAGGAGACTTCCTGTCTGCCAGTGCAGAAGTGGCCACCACAAACAGCCTGGCTTCTAGAGATCTTGAGGACTGCAAGGGCTAGAAGCTGGTCAGGCCTGGTCTGGGGAAGGGGATGTCCAGTGTCTGTTTGAGATACTGACCTTGAGCTCATTCTCTCAGTAAAGGCTGCTTTTTCCTCAAGGTGGGTTCTTCTAATCCTTGCATGCCACACAGCTCCCAAGAATCAAACTTTTAGAATAAACCCTTGTTACTTGCTTCGGTTAGGACTGACAACACAATCTACTCACCCATTCTCCCATTGAGGGAGTATAGATTCCTGACTAGAGGCCCTGAGAGATGGGATTCAGTGAAGCCAACTCCACATTCCTCACGCTAAACAGATAACCAGGAAAGGCCTCTTTCAAAGAATAGCTTCATCTCATACTTGTCAAACCCTTATTATTTGATACCTAACAAAACCCACCAGGCTGAGTGTAAAAAGGAAAAATTTCTAAACTCACCTAAGCAAAAACTTCACTAAACTGAGAGCTAGCTGGTCTCAGAGGGCATTGTCTGGCATGGAGCTTTGGTGACTATATGGCCTTCTGGCCAGGTGTCAACATCTGTTCGTAAAGAGAAAGACCTGCAGAGCCCTACTGAGAACCCCTTGGGGGCTTGTCACCACACTGTTTTCTCAAGAACACATGTAGTAACAGCAGAGGAAAAGGCACGGCCAGCTCTCCACTCCTGCCAGAGATGGCTCTCTGGGTCATCAACAGTGCCTAGGCTGAGCCCTCCTGGAGGCCTTTTACATTCCTTGACCAGCTCCGTGAGTCACCTTGGTCTTGGTTGTTCTTCTCTGAGTTCATCCAGGCAGATCTAGGGCCAGAGCTAAAGGGTCAAGGGTGAGGTCCCCTCATTCTTTCCTTCCACTAAGCTGTACCCAATAGAGGACATTCTAAGGACAAGAATCTGCCTTGCCCTTTCCCCATCCTCTATTGATCATGTGATGATACTCAGGAGAGCAAGAATTTGGCAGGAATTTCAGAATGCAGTATGCAGCTCTAACATTTATTACTACTGTTCTTCTGGTGTGATTGAACTTTCTCGCATGCTGTCTCATGCTCAGCCTTTACTCTAACCAGTGGTTCTCACAGTGAGTTCCAGGACCAGCAGCATTCACATTGCCTGGGAACTTGTCAGAAATGCAAATTCTTAGCAAGTACCATTCCAGACCTGTGGAATCAGAAACTCTGCATGTGGGGTCCAGCAGTTGGTTTATTAACAAGCACTCCAGGGGATTCTGATGCGAACTCACTCAAACTTGAGAATCACTGCTTTAAACTGTTCTGTTAATAACTTTTCTTTACCAGTATGGATTCAGTTAGTATTGGTTAAGGACTTACTATGCTAGTCGTTGTCTCGTAGACTTGAGTGATCTGATGATACAGGTAATGTCATCCCCATTTTATTAAAGATTTTATTTATTTATTTGAGAGAAACAGAGTGTGCTTCTGAGCATGAACAGGCAGAAGGACAGTGGGAGAGGGAAAGGGAAAGACTCTCAGGCAGACTCTACACTTAATACTGAGTGTGGAGCCTGATACACGGCTCAATCCCATGACCCTGAGATCATAACGTTAGCCAAAGCCAAAACCAGGAGTTAGACATTTAACCGACTGAGCCCACCCAGGTGCCCTCTTCCCCATTCCATCAAATGAAGTAATAGAAAAATTCACTTCCTGCCTCTCTCTCTCTCTCTCACACACACACACACAGAGTAATAGGGAATTATATAGGACTAACCTCTAACAAGAGTGAAGATGACCTGTTTTGTTTTTAAGATTTTACTTATTTATCTGAGAGGGAGAGAGAGAGAGAGCGCGCGCGCGTGCGCGAGCGCACAAGCAAGCATGAGCGGGGGAGGGGCAGAGGGAGAGGGAGAAGCAGACTCCCTGCTGAGCAGGGAGCCCAGTGTGGGCCTCCATCCCAGGACCTCTGATCATGACCTGAGCCAAAGCCAAGCACTTAACCAGCTGAGCCACCCAGGCACCCAGTGCCTGGACCAGTTTTGTTTTTGACATGTTTGAATCACCCCATTCTGATGATTTTGGGTTCCATAAGTTTCCTTACTGTAGAGCTCGGTTACCACCTATTTTTCACCATCTCTGCGAAAGTGGGTGATACAGAGTGATTGTGTCCTCGCTCAGGGATAGCTTCATTTTCATAAGCCTGCTTATGATTCAAAGGAATGTATCTCGAACAGTGGGATTTGGAGCAGCTCAGTGGGTTGGAGGTAGATGGTAGAAGTTTTGTTTGTTTGTTTGTTTTTAAGGTAACTGAACAGTCTAGTGGCAAGTCTGGATTTGGGTGAGCATTCCCTTGTAATTATGCCACTATATAGCTGCTCAGTGTTAAGTTTGGTTGGCAAGTCTTGGTGTTATTTGTTGTCATTGGTCTCCTAATAAATGAAAGACTTTCTTGTGAGGTCCTTTAAGCATGTAGGAAATCTCCCATAACCCACTCAATACTAAATTCACTCTGAGGTAAAAGGTTTTAACACTTAAATTAGGTCACTGGTTAAATATTTTATGTTAAATCCATATAATTGAAATACCTTTCAGCCCCTGTTTCAAGTGACTGTACTTCAAGTATCGAATAGTTAAAAAGTTCTAGTTCCTTCAAACCACCAACTTTTCTTGGGTAGGCCCCGGGGGTTGGGTGTCAGAATTTAATGGGCCAGGGTCATGAGGACAGGACTTTGCTAGGAAATGCACACTCATGATTGTAGAGTCTCAGCCAAAAACTAGAGCAAATAAAAACCCGAGATTTACAGGAGAAAAAAAAATCCCCTTTCTACTCAGAGGTCCCTGGAGAGGCCATCTCTTAGCAAAGTGCTATTCAGAGAAAAATTATGCAGAGGAAGCCGAGATGTGGATAATGGTCATCCCGTCCCCCTGGTATAGACAAAAGGGGTAGATGCAGATACCTCCTAAGTGACCTTTCTGTGTTTCTTATAAGTGAAATAAAGGAGCATTTCCCTGATTCTTTTTTTTTAATTAAAATATTTTATTTATTTATTTGACAGACAGAGATCTCTGCTGAGCAGAGAGCCCGATGTGGGGTTCCATCCCAGGACCCTGGGATCATGACCTGAGCTGAAGGCAGAGGCATTAACCCACTGAGCCACCCAGGCGCCCCCATTTCCCCGATTCTTAAGTTGTGAATCAACTTAATCAAATTAATTTTGCTTACTTTTTATTCACGTCATGAGAAAATATTTATCTTTCTGTTTTGGAGTTGGGCTTGGATGACCCCATTTCCTAGAGCACCTCGGGGTTGGGTTTTATTGGGCTAGGATGACCCCATTTCCTAGAGTACCTTGGGGTTGGGTTTTATGAAGTTTGGCAAAAGGGCATCATCGGGTACCTGTTTACCTTGCTTCAGACCTTGTCCAGTAGAGGCAGGGAGAGGATTTGGTATTTGCAGTGTCATTGGGGTGGTGGGGAATGCAAAATTAGAACAGCTTCACTCCAGTGCCAAGGAAATATTTGCCAGCATTCGGACCCAACTTTATAAAAACAACACTTTGATTAACACAGGAGAGTGCTTTTAATAAATGCTCTGGTAAGGGAGAAGCCTGGTTTTTGTTGTTTTCTCTTCTGGCTGAAAACTGTTTAGTTCCTCCTCCCCTCCCCTTGAGAATGTATAGATCTTATTTTATGGCCAGGCAGTTCTCTATTCTTGTCTCTTTTAAATCTTGAAATATGTTGCATTTTCCCCAGAATACTATGTAGCAAGAAAATGTTACAATGTAGAAAAAATGGATTCCCCTTTAAGAAGTTCTAAGATGAAAATGAGGCCTGGTAAAATAGATCTCAAAGCCATTTATTACCCCAAAAATGTATGCTTAGGGCTATAAAAATTCAAATTTTATTTTAATTTAAATTTTCTCAAATCTCAAAGGCTCCATGCCTTTCTACTAGAGAGAATGCCCTTGGTTCCAGAGCACAATTCCAGTTCTAGTTAATAAAGCAAAATGGTACTTGAGACAGGCCTGAAGGAGTTAATGCTTGTCTGGCATTATTCTTAAACAAATCAAGGCCTGGCTGCTGCAGCAGCCTATCCCCTGGGGCTGGGAGCCAGCACTAGCTTCATTGTTTACTCTCCACCCACTAAGATCTCGCTAGTGTGGTGGAGAGCACGTGGGCCTGGGTTTGGATGCTGAGTCCCGAGAGCCCCATTTGGTGACTCAGCCTGAGCCGCGAAGCACGGCAGCACAGTGGGGCTGGGTGGTTATGTTGCTCTCCCTTGCGTGAACTGGGCAGGAGCGGCTGGAGGCGATGATGCGCCGGTCCCTGGAGCGCACGCAGCAACTAGAGCTGAAGAAGAAGTGCTCGTGGGGAGCTTCACTGGCCAATGGGCCTGGAGGTCGTGATGGTGAGTATAGGGCTGTCCCTGCATTGCAGGGCCCCTGTGGGAGATCATGGGGCGGGCGGCTGATCATGGGCACAGGCCGGTGTCGGTTGGATCTGGGGCAGGCTTTGTAGTCATCTGCAGGCACCTTTTTCAGATGTGATGCCAAGCTTCCTGTGTATGCATTTCTCATGGCGTCTGCGCTTTCTTTTTGCTAGCAAACAGCAGTTAATACAGTAACTGGGCTTTAAGGGAAAGCAAAAGAAAAGCGAAGGAAATGAATGCAGAGCCTGGTTAACCAGATGCACCTGGCAAGCCTAGCGATAATCTGATTTCAGGGAAGGTCAAATGGCAGTAGACTAAGTCACTGCTGTACTGTGGCCCGCGGTTACCCTCCCAAAGGAGCCTAGGGGTTTTCCCTCCTCATTATTCATTTTTGTTGCTCTTTCATTTTGTTTCAAGGTGACTTGTTTATTTCATTTTCCAGATCATACTCATCTTTAAATTTTCAAGTGTTTAATGTGCAGACTGCTACTAGTCTCTGGGTGGCCTTTCTCTTACTTCAGTGTCTTCTTTTCTGTGATCTTATCATTCTGTTAGACAGGAGTTGTATACTAGCTTTCTGAGAACAGATGGGTTCTGTCTGTAGTACAGTTGTTTGACTTTGCTGTATTGTGCTTTTAACCTTTTGTCAGTGAATATACTTTTTTTTTTTCTTTTTGGGAAGTCTGTAACCCATTTCAGTTACATTTTCTAATTTCCTAATTAGAAACTAAAGTCACCAGAAATTGGGACTTTTTTCTTTTACCTCTCTTTGCTCTGATTTTTTGCTGTGTAGGTGATTCAGAAAATACCCCACCCCCTCCTCTAGGTTTAGCAGCCAGCACCCTCCCTCCGGACCCAGGAACCACTGCCACCGCTGCCGAGTCCACCAACGGTATATCTGAGCTTCACCGTGCCATGGCGTTTTGTGACAACTGTTCTAATCATTCCCCTCCATCACTGTGTCTGTCTCAAGCGCTTTTACAATTGATTTCTTAGACTGACCCCTTAGAACTTTTTTTCTAGAAATGTGAATGATGTGCCCATATTTCTTTGTTCCTCTGTCATCATGGAGCTGTGCATGCCTTACACCTTAGTGCCCTGGAGACATTTCATCTTTAACTCACTACCTTCTGCCTTGAAAATTTTGTCAGTGTTTGACTTTTGTGCATTTAGATCTTTAACATTCTCATTAATTATTGGTTTTAGGCATTATGTAGTAGGGTGTTCGACTCACTTCTGATTACTAAAACCTGTACTCTTACAGAGTTCTGGGTCTTAATGTGCTGGATTCCCAGAAGAGGTGTTTGAGACAGAGTGGTAGGGAGTTTATCAGTACTAACACTGGGAATCCAAACAGGGAGATACGTTTGCTTTGTTTTTTATTTCATCTCTCTAAATAGGCTCTTTGTTTTTGGATTCAGGCCTGGGAAATTCTTAGGGTCTAGAACAAGAACGGAATTAGTAAAACTTTTCTCCCAGTTAATAAAGACTTTAGAAATTCAATCTATCTTTGGCTGGCAAAGAAAAAACAAGATGTAAAAGGGATGTTACCAGTAGTACAGGTCAAATTACAGCTGTAGGAATAAATACTTTTGGTTTCCAGCATTCCTTTGACAAAGAAAAATCCTTATTGGTGTTGCTGAGTAGCAGAGAATTTGCTCCATGGGCCAGATTGACTTTAGTGTGGTGTTGGTCTTCCCCTAAAAGAGAGGGGCAGTAGGTAGAGTTGATAATTACCCCTTGGGAATCCACCTAGGGCTTAGGGCCAGGCTGAGGCAACCAAGTACTTGACTTGGGCATATAGTTTAAGGGAACACCTTATCAAGATGAAATAATATTTGGATAAATCAAAATTAATGCAGAACAATCCATGATGAACAAAATACCAAATTTCTAAAGACAAGTACCATACTCAGCCAGCCATTTTGGAGCATGAGACAAAAGGGTAGAATGTGTACCCATTTACACATAGTTTCACATAATTTCTACTGATTTTTTCGTTGAAAAAATGCTGAAAAATTAAGTAGATATGTTAAAACTTACATTGTTTTAAATTTAAATGTTTTATTTAGACCAAAATAGAATTTATTATAATTTCACTTCAGCTTAAGAGAATTAAAACTTATTTAAGATTGCCGCTTGGTCAGGACATACTGTAAAACACAGCAAATTTCTTATTCGGAAACAAGATGAGAGGAATAGATTTTGAACATTATTAGTGATGAGTTTGCTTCCTTTAAAGCCAAGGGTGTACATTTTTCCTTTTGCTTCAGGCTCTGATATGGCTTGACAGGGCATTATCAGCACCTCTTCATTTGCTATAATGGTTTGATTTAGAAACCAGTCTAAAACAATGGCTGGAAATAAAGAATACCAAACACAGGACCACATGTTAAAATCCTAACCAATAATAGTCGCAGCATTAGAAAAAGGGCTATTGTGATCCCATTTCTTGAGAGGAGAAAGAAGTCAACTGTTAAAGGTTGTTCTGCTTTAAAAAAAAAAAAAAAGGTTATTCTGCCTTTAAATACAGCTATTGGCATTCCATATTACTTCTTCACCCTGAGCCTGTAGATAACCTTCAGAGAAAGTCTGCTTTCAGCTCACACAGTCTCAGACCATAGAACATTTTCCAGTGGTGATTTGTCTCTGGGTCCAGATTGGTTTTGTTTTTGTGTAGTCTGGACATGCTTGAAAGTCCCTGGACACAGGAAATGATTTGCCGGTGGGATTAGCATGGCTTTAGTTGAACAGTTGAGTGAGGTTGAATATTTGAAATTGAAGAGAAGATCTCGCTTCACACTGGTGGCTGCGGTGGCCTGGGCATTTCCAGATAGGCTAAGTGCATCACAGGGTGATGGAAGCCAGGCTCTGTGCCACAGCAGTGTAGGAGGCGTGTGGATGAGGACAGGAAGAACGCTTTGGGATATGTGTTTCTCAGTCTACAGTGGTGTGAATACCAATATCTTTAATGCATTTCTCTGCAGCATGTGACAAACTTTCAACATCAACCATGAATTTGCCAAAGCAGACGGAGCCTCCCATGAGTAAGCGCCTGTCTTCATCCACCGTGGCAATATCCTATTCCCCAGACCGAGGCAAGTGAATGTGTAGACCTGGTCTCTGTGGTTTTCTTCTTTCTAGTGTGAGCATCTTAACTTCAGTCTTTGTGAGAGCGCCTCTTGAGCCTTCTGCAAATGCCTCCATTATTTGCATTCAGCCTTGTGGTCTGAATGTGGGAGCCCCCAGGGCCTCACTTAACTGGACTTTGGAAAGTGGCATCGCTCTTTAGAGCCGGTTTGTTGCTGAATAGATACAGGAATTAATGATATTCTTTGTTTAGCGAGAAACAGCAGAAGTGATCATGCAGAAATAGGTGGAAAACTTAGATGATGAAAAAAAAATGGGACTCTGCTATTGTCTGAGGTTTGTAGGGTTTCAGTTTTGAAAACTGAAGTTCAGAGCTAATATGAAGCCTTTAAAATAAGGCAAAAAGGATGGGTGGCCTGTTCCGGCATTCATCTTGAGGTGGAGGATGATATGTATAGGACATGTGCCTGTTCCACAATAGTTTTAAATCTACTCGTGTTCTAATGGAGGCTCAGATGAGTTACTAAAAGTATGAATTTATACCTTTCAGAGAATGTGGGTTAAGGAAGAGAGGGAAACTCTCCACGCATTAAATGTGTATTTTAAAACAACACTGGAGAAGTGTCAGCTGCCAGTGGACTATTTAACAGGTCAGGCATTACCAAAGGGCAAGCAGGAGAGTGTTTGTGACTTTGAAAAGGCCAGAGTGCCTTTCTGGTTGTTTTTCACTGGCATTGACCTTGGCCTGTCATTTATGTCAGAGACCCTATAAGTGTCAGTGTTGCTGATCTCTGATGCAGTTCATGGTTGAACTGAATACAAGAAACCTTGAATTAATTGAGAGCTAAATGAGAAAACATCTACTTTTAATTCTGTATGGCTTTTCCATAGTGAGTACATTCCTTATGTTTTCATTAATTCACATGGTTATACATTGAAGTTAAATTTATATTTGCGTTGATTACTACATGAAGATACCAGTATGTTATTACATATTGTTGACAACTGAATTATCTGCTTGTGGATTATAAATTGAATAATTTTAATTCCCAAACAATTTACTGGCTAATGGGTACTCAAGAAATTCAAAGTAATGGAAAAGTTAATCCATTACCATATAATACATTTCAAAACCGTCGAAATGACATTTCAGTTGCTATATTTTAGATCGTGATTACTGCTACTTCCATTAAAGCTGATAATTCGTTGGCTATTTTTGTTTTTGTGGTTCTTATTTAATTTTTGCCCTTATGTACATGGAAAAAGTATGAACAGATGCATATTTTACATTAACAAAATCATTGTATAATGAAATGTTTCTTAACAGAGGACCCTAAAGTGTTTCATAGGAATAATCTTTTTTCAATGTTAGATCTACTTGGTGAGTAAATGGTTTCTTGAGTCCATCTTACATCTTGGGAAATGGGCTAATTCTTGTCAAGTGAAACAGATAATATTGTGATACTGTTAGAGCACATTGAATGAATTCTGGCACCCCAAAAGAATTAACGCACTCTCACAAACCCCAAATGACATATCATTTGTTCGATTTTACTATGACAAACTCCAAAGCCATCCTTTGCTAGAATATTTTTATTTTCCACTTTCATTCCGCCACCCAAAAGTTAATTTGCATCATACACTGTGTTGTTTTAAACATTTTATTTTGTTTTAATTTTGCTTTTTAAAATTTTCATTTGATTCCATCCCCCAGCTCATCGTACAAACCTTAGTCCCATGGAAACCTTTCTTGTTATGCGACTCTTGACACCTACACAGGCTTCTTTAGCCAGAAGCAGAAGTGCACTCATGCTCTCTGAGCAGGCCAGTGACTCAGGTAAAAGAGGCCAAGTTGGTGACGCTGAGGAAAATGCCCAAAGTGGTGTTGGTTGACGTACAAGTTATTCCTGAGTTTTTGTATTTTGTTTCCCATTGGCTGACTTTGTGAAAGTCTTCAGTGGTTAATAACATTTTCTACCCACAAGTGTTTTGCTGTTACTATGGCTTTTTTTTTCTTTTCAGTGTCACAGAGGTGAGTAAATTATTTTTGACTGAGGGCATGTGGATTAGGAAAAGGAATCTATTTCATGAGCTGTGAAGGTCAGTAGACTTTCTTAAAGAGATGATTTGGTAAAGTTGCCTATAAACCACAGTCTCTGGGGTCCCATAACCAGATTTACCACTTACCAGTTCTGAACACTTTGGGTAAACTAATTAACCTCTCTAAGCCTTGGTTTCCTTTTTTAAGATGTATTTATATGAGAGAGAGAACACAAGTACAAGCGTGTGCTTGCGGGGAGGGGCAGAGGGAGAGAGGGAGAGAGAATCTTGAGCGAACTCCCTGCTGAGTGTAGAACCCAACTTGGTGTTTGATCCCATGACCCTGAGATACATGACCTGAGCCAAAATCAAGAGTTGGACACTTAACCAACAGAGCCACCCAGGTGCCCCTAAAGCCTCAGTTTCCTTATCTATAAAATTGAAATACTTTAAATTGTCATGAGGATTAAATGAGATAGGACAATGACTGGCACAGTAAGGGCTCAACAGATATGTAGAGTCTTGCTACTCAAGGGGTGGCCCATGGACCATCAATATTGGTATCACCTGGGAACTTTGGGAAGACAGACTCTCAGTCCCCAGCAGACCTGCACACTGAAGTATGAGAAACTCTGGGCCACACTATCAAAGCTTCTTCTTGGCTAAATCGATCAAATTGTCATGGCAAGATTAACGAGGGCTGACATTCTCTGTTTGCAGATTAGCAACACCGTGTCCACATTAAAGCAGATCTGGTCTTAGTTCCCAAGATAGTGTGTTCACTAGATGACATAAATGACATAAAATCCTCTACCTACTTCTGACTAGTTTTCAGAAACAGCCTGCTACTCCGAGTGGTTGTGGTGTTTCCAATAAGCATAGGACAAGATGCTCAACATTGTTAATCATTAGGGAAATGTATATGAAAACCTCAATGAGATAGCACTTCACACTTACTAGAATGGCTAAAATTCAAAGAAAACAAGGAAAACAATAAGTGTTGGCAAGGATATGGAGAAATTGTAATCCTCATATATTGCTGGTGAGAATGTAAAATGATGTACTCACTTTGGAAAACAGCTTGGCAAGTTCCTCAAAAGGTTAAACATGGAGTTACCATGTGACCCAGCAATTGCACTCTTACATATAGAGCCAATAAAATTGAAAACACACAAAAGCTTAGTTCTTAGCAGCATTAGCCATAAAGTGGAAACAACCCAAATGTTCTTTAACAGACGAATGGATAAACAAAATGTGGTCTATCCACAAAGTGGAATATTACTCAGATATGAAGAAGAATGGATTACTGATACATGCTACACAATGAACCTTGAAAACATTAGGCTCAGTGAAAGAAGCCAGAAACAAAATGCCACAACTTACATGAGTCCATTTATATGACTTGTCCAGAATAGGCGAATTCAGAAAGACAGTAAATTTGTGGTTGCTAGGGACTGGAGGAATGGAGAAAGGGAATGAATGCTTAATTGAGTACAGGGTTTATTTTGGGAGTATTGAAAATGCTCTGGAATTAGACTGTAGTTATGATTGTAGAAATGTGAATATATTAAAAACCACTAAATTGTACAGTTTTTAAAGGGTAAATTTTATCATACATGAATTATATCTTAACCAAAAAATTCCTGGGAAGTAGGAAGTATCCTTTTGAGAACAAGGAATGTGTTAGGAAGTCCCCAAGATCATTTGCAGGACCACTGATTCTCTAGGAGGACTCCTAACTATGATTTATTACAGTGAAAGGCTACAGAGCAAAATCAGCAAAGGGAAAAAGCCATGGAATGAAGTCTGGGGAAGATCAGGAACAAACCTCCAGAGTCCTCTTCCAGTAGAGCCACACAGAGCACTTTCCCTCAGCAATGAGTTGTGACATGTATGAAGTATTATCTACCAAGGAAGCTTAGAGACTCAGTGCCCAGACTGACTGGCTGACTTACTTACTTATTTATTTATTTGTAAGATTTTATTTATTCATTTTTTAAAAGATTTTATTTATTTGACAGACAGAGTTCACAAGTAGGCAGAGAAGCAGGCAGAGAGAGGAGGAAACAGGCTCCCTGCTGAGCAGAGAGCCCGATGCGGGGCTCGATCCCAGGACCCTGGGATCATGACCCGAGCCGAAGGCAGAGGCTTTAACCCACTGAGCCACCCAGGCGCCCCAGTGCCCAGACTTTTTACTGGAGACTGGTCACATTGGTACCCCCTGCCAGGTACATATGCAAATTCCAGACTCTCAGGAAGAAAGCAGGTGTTGAACATAAATCATGTTGTTTATACAGACAACATGTTTATACAAAGCTTGGGCACAGTGAGACACTCTTATCAGTTAATGGTGGGAGCTCTCCAGAAAAACAAGTTCCCTGATGCCAGGGTCAACCTTGTAAGCTGACCTTTCTAAGGACAGCAGTCATGCCTTCTATGTTGTTCTTTTCTTTTCTCTTTAAGGATTTTATTTATTTATTTGAGAGAGAGAGAGAGCACGCGTGTGCAAAGGCAAACACCAGCAAAGGGAAAGGCAGAGGGAGAGGGAGAAGCAGACTCCCTGCTGAGCAGGGAGTCTGACTCGGGGCTCAGTCCCAGGACCCTGAGATCATGACCTGAGCCGAAGTTAGACGCTAAACCCACTGAGCCGCCCAGGTGCCCCTTCTCTTTTCTTTTCTGCACGGTCCGTCCCCGTGGTCTTTGGCATCTTCACAGCAAAATTATCATCAGCTTCACATAGCAGGTTGAGGCCAATCCACAGTATTGACCTCACTTACATTCTTTAGGGGTTCTGGACTTACCAGTTAAAACACAGACCATTAGCCATAAAGATCTGTCTTAGGAAGCCAGGTGGCTTCCTTCGTGACTTTGTGTATGAACATTTTCTTTTTTTTTTTTTTTAACCTGGCCCAAGGCTTCAGTTCAGGCCCAGCACAATCTGGTCAGTAAGATGAAGCTGTCCCCAAGCCTGCCAGGGCCGAGGCAGTGTCACAGTAGTCGGAACATACACCCAGGGAGTATAATCCCCGAGGACACACATGCACCCTGGAAACAGTTTCCACTGTTCCAGAACCCTGAGCAGGACATATATTGGTCACGCAGTACAGGCTAACAGGCCCCCCACTGTGTCTTTCCCCACATGGTTCCTCCCACCACAGGGGTCTCAGTTTGGCCTGAGGAATTCAGTTCAGTCCTTGCTTTCAGAGGGACTGCTTGAGGTGGTCAGTCCCAAACAGTTCTGTCAACAACTTGAGTTCATTACTTGCTGCATGCTGATGGCATATGGAGGTGGTCTTTAGAGACCGTGCAGGAACTGGCCTGCCCTGCAGCTCCAAGTCCCGTTATCATCTGTGACCTGGGATCAGCAGTCCATGGGAATCTGAAGTGCTCACAGCAGCTGGCATAGGCAGCACACTTTTTCTTCAGGAAGAGAGCAGAGTTCCCAGGAACAGTTCTGGAAAACAGAGATCCTGAATGTCCTTCCCGTCAGCTGCGCCAGCGCAGGTGCTAGGTTTTGTTGTGTTTTGTTTTGTTTTGTTTTGTTTTCATTATCAGTGTGCCCATTCAGTAATCAAGACTTTACATTTTCTCAATTATCCTCTACTTTTATTTATTTATTTTTAAGATTTTATTTATTTATTTGTCAGAGAGCGTGAGAGAGCGAGCACAGGCAGACAGAGTGGCAGGCAGAGGCAGAGGGAGAAGCAGGCTCCCTGCCGTATCATCTACTTTTAAAATGACCGTTCATAAGGAAAGGCTGAATGCAAGAAGGACAAGAGCCTTTTTTTAAAAAAAAGTAACAAAATCCTGAATTTTCTTTTTTTTTAAGATTTTTTTTTTAATTTTTTTAAAAATTTATTTGTCAGAGAGAGAGGGAGAGAGAGTGAGCAAGCACAGGCAGACAGAGTGGCAGGCAGAGGCAGAGGGAGAAGCAGGCTCCCTGCCGAGCAAGGAGCCTGATGTGGGACTCGATCCCAGGACGCTGGGATCATGACCTGAGCCGAAGGCAGCCACTTAACCAACTGAGCCACCCAGGCGTCCCTATTTATTTATTTGACAGAGAGAGATCACAAGTAGGCAGAGAGAGAGGGAGGGAAGCAGGCTCCCTGCTGAGCAGAGAGCCCGATGTGGGGCTCAATCCCAGGACCCTGGGAATCATGACCCGAGCCGAAGGCAGAGGCCCCAACCCACTGAGCCACCCAGGCACCCCAAAAATCCCGAATTTTCAAAAAAAATTCCAGGGTAGGTTTGCATCAACTGCCATCTCTCTAGTCCCATTCATTTATCCAGTGAACAGCCTAGGAAAAAAGCGAGCCCTTTCTGGGACAGGTGCATTGCCTTCCTGAGGTGTGTGTAGGAGAAGAAAGGTAAGGCTCCTAGTCCATTGTTACAAACTGCACCCAACCCAGCAAGTCAAATACCAGACATCTTGTCAGCACATGTTGAGTCTGATCATCAGGGGTAGGTGAAGGGGTTATACTCCCTGTGAGTACCCTGTCCTAGCTCACAGCTGTGGCAGGAATCACAGGTTAGGAATGTAATTAGGCTCTGCGTCAGAAATTAAGAGCTGACCAGCAGTTCCATGTCAGATGGTCCCATTAGGGAACGAGCTCTTTGCTGTGAGCATTTTTCTGTGACTCAGTGCAACCAGTATCGATGATAGTTTCATGGCTCACGGCCCCATGGAGGGGTGTTCTGTATCTGTAATAGACCCAGGTTGGTTTTTTAAAACTCCAAACGTATCTCTATCTGGAAATTGTCTCTTTTCGTGTCTCCCTTTTTGCAGAGACTCGTTATGCAAAAGTCATAGCAAAAATCATCAGGTATGGAGGGTTCTTCTGGTTCCAGTACTTAAGAGTTTTAAATTCCTGCCAA
>PISX010014293.1:0-53494 GCA_004024625.1 Mellivora capensis
ACCATAAGTGACTCTTAATCTCACAAAACAAACTGAGGGTTGCTGGGGGGAGGGGGTCGGGAAAGGGGGGTGGGGTAATGGACATTGGGGAGGGTATGTGCTATGGTTAGTGCTGTGAAGTGTGTAAACCTGGCGATTCACAGACATGTACCCCTGGGGATAAAAATTTGTTTATAAAAAATAAAAATTAAAAAAAAATCCATTTACAAAAACAAAAAATAGAAACAAAAAACAAAAAACAAAAAACAAAAAAAAGAATGAAAATTTTTAACCTTAATCAGGTCCAATCATTCATAATTCAATCATTCAATCATAATTCAATCATTAACCATTGAATCTTGCAACATGGAAGACTGGCTACCCTGACAAGTACATTTTGATGGAGTGTTAGAAGCAAAACCCTTACTGAAGTTTCAAGAGAAAGGGCTGAGGAACTAAAATAAGTAGAGTATCCTTCAGATGATTTCTGCAGCAATGAAGAGCAGAGAAAGTTTTGCAGGAAAGAAGATGCCATAAATGAACTGGACAGGGAAATAAGATTAAGTTTTATTACAGAGTTATAATAATCAAGACAGTGTGTTATTAGAGTAAGGATAGACATGGGTTTCAACAGAATAAAGTGTCCAAAAATAAGCCCTTAAATTATCAATTGGTTTTCAGCCTGAGTGCCATAATAATCCAATAGAAAAAAAAAAATAGTCTTTTCAATGAATGGTGAATTCAAGCAGATATCCAATGCAAAAGAATGGGGTTGAACAACTACCACATACCATGTGTAAAAATTAACTCAAAATCAATCATTAACCTAAATGTAAGCACTAAAACTGTACAACTCTTAGAAGAAAACATAGAGTAAATCTTTAGGACCCTGAATTAGGCAATGGTTTCTTAGAACACCAATAACAAGAACCCAAGAAAAAATAAACAAATGTGACATCAAAATTAAAACTTCCATGCCAAGAACACTATCAATAATGTGAAAAGACATCTCACAGAATGAGAAAATGTTTGCAAATCACGTATTTCATAAGAGAGTTGTATTTAGAATATTTAACAAACTCTCACAATTCACTATTAAAAAGACAATTCCATTTAAATATGGGCAAAAGATCTAAACATTTCTCAAAAAAAAAAAAACACAGGAAAAAAATGGTCAATATTATTAGCCATCGGGGAAATAAAAATCAAAACCACAAGGAGAAATTACTTCACAACCACTAGGATGGTTTTTTTTTTTTTTTTTTTTTTTAAAGATTTTATTTATTTATTTGACAGACAGAGATCACAAGTAGGCAAGAGAGGCAGGCAGGGAGAGAGAGGAGGAAGCAGGCTCCCCGAGGAGCAGAGAGCCCGATGCGGGGCTCGATCCCAGGGCCCTGGGATCATGACCTGAGCCGAAAGCAGAGGCTTTAGCCCATTGCGCCACCCAGGCGCCCCCACTAGGATGGTTTTAAGCACAAAGTCACAACAGCCAATGCTGGCAAGAATGTGGAGAAAGTGGAACACTTACACACTACCAATGACAATGTAAAATGGTGCACCCACTTTGGAAACCAGGCTGGGCTACATATGACACTACAATTATACTGTGATGTGTTTATCCACAAGAGGAATGGAAACACAGGACTGGAGAAAAAGTAATAGAAGCTCCTGGGAGCCAGAAACTGGAAACAACTTAACTGCCCATCAACACATGAATGGCTAAATAAAATATGGTATAAAAATCAAAAAAAGAAGGGGAATAAAGTACTGATGCTACATACTACCACACAGTTGAATATTTAAAATATTACCCTAATATCCTAGTGAAAGAAACTATTTACCAAAGACCATATACTGTATAATTCTATTTATATGAAATGTCCAGAAAAGACAAATCTAGAGAGACAGAAAGTAAATTAGTAGTTGCCTATGGCTAGAGAGGGAAAGGATACGTGAAGTGACTGCTGAAAGGTCCAACTTTTGGGAAGAAACAAAAATATCCTAAAATTAGAATTTGACAACGGTCGGGCAATCCTGATAGCACCATATACTTTAAATGGACATATTAATTTTATCTCAATGAAGCTGTTAAACAAATTTTTGTGATTTTTTTCTAAGATGAGAGAAAACACAACATATTTTTTTCTACGATGGGAGAAAACAACATATTTTTATGAAGATATGATGATCCAATAGAAGGAAAAAACTAATGATGTAGGAGGGAGCAATTAAGCAAAGTTCCAAGGTGAGAATGCATAGAATCTACCGAGAAATAGAGGGGATGACATCAGACAGAAGCACAAATAGGTAGCTCATCTATAAATAACGGGCAAGCAGAAAACATGGGTAAAATGCTGATAGTAGATGCGATGATAGGAGTCTGTGGACGTTCTCGATGGACTGCTTCAAGTTTCTCAGTGAAATAAGCAAGGTCATCATCTAAGAGTGAGCATAAAGGTAGAGATTTTACAGATGAGAAGAGAGGAAGAAGAAGCTGGACAATTACATAACCAGAATATTCAGTGTTCTAGTACTCTACTGAGCTGGTCAGTAACCGAAAGTGAGACCCTCTGGCACGCTTTCTCCAGCCATATTTAGTTGCCAGGGTAGGGTATAAAGCAGAAGTAGACAGAACTGTATGTAATCAGCACTTGGGTTTTAGCCCAGAAATTATGTCAAAGTAAGGGAGAGAAAGGAAGGCAAGGGAGTGACAATAATGACTGAATGTGGGGCACCTGGGTGGCTCGGTGGGTTAAAGCCTCTGCCTTTGGTTCAGGTCATGATCCCAGGGTCCTGGGATTGAGCCCCGAGTCGGGCTCTCTGCTCATCGGGGAGCCTGCTTCCTCCTCTCTTTCTCTGCCTGCCTCTCCACCTACTTGTGATTTTTTCTCTCTGTCCAATAAATAAATCTTTTAAAAAAACAATAATTACTGAATGTAGAATTTAAGCTGAAAGGAGAGAAACTGGAGAATGGTAAAGTAGATAGGCCATTGTATTATTTCACGTTGAGTACTTGAATTAGGGTGGTTTAGTAGGAATGAGAAGGACACACAGGTAATATCTCCTGAAGATACAAGTGACAGGATGTGGCAAATAGAGATAGGAAAAGAAGCTATTTGAGCCAAAGGAGACTCAGATATTTCTAGCCAATGACACTTGGCTAGATAGGAGGATAGAAGGCAATAGTTAACATTAAATAAAGAGAGAAACAAAGAAGATTGGTTCCATAAGGGACAGATAATCAGCTCCAACAAAAACAAGACAGTAAGAAGCAAAGGAGAAAAGATATAAAAAGGAACAAAGAGCAAGAGAAAATACAATTATTACAGTGTAGAAAATGCTTTTGCAGTATTAAAGATAGGTAAACTACTGTGTACAAATATATTCAGTTAGTCCCTGAGCTAAAAGTTTCATCCACCATTTTCAAGAGAAACTGATCTTAAAACTATTTCACTCAACATCTTCCTCTCCCATCATTACCCATTTAAAAAAAAAAAAAAAGGATGTCCAAAGACACTAGGTGGTTTGCCTAAAGTCACCAACTTATCAGTGGTAGGGTCTAGTTTAGAATCCAGGTCTTACAACTCTCAGTCTAACTAATGTCCAGAATTATGTTAGAAGCAGTTCTTATATAAACCAATTATTTACTTTTCCTTATGGTCAGAAATATCAGCATGCCGGGGTGCCTGACTGGCTTAATCAGTACAGCATGTGACTTGATGTTGGTCAGAATGGGGAGTTCAAGCCCCATATTAGGCATAGAGCTTACTTAAAAAACTAGCCTTTAAAAACAAAAAATGTGGGGCACCTGGGTGGCTCAGTTATTAAGCGTCTGCCTTTGGCTCAGGTCATGATCCGTGTCCTGAAATGGAGCCCCTTATCGGGCTCCCTACTGACAGGGAGCCTGCTTTTCCCTCTCCAGTTCCCCTGTGCTTGTGTTTCCTCTCTCACTCTGTCATAAATAAATAAAACTTAAAAAAAAAAAAAAATGTGGCCATGCCAATACTTAGAATTTTTTTCTCTGTATCCAGAAGATACAGATCCTGTTGCTGGTTTATGTGACTGAAATCATATATGGCAACAACTGGCAGAACAGAAAGAAAAGGAGGCAACATATTCCTGAGGAAAATAAAAATGTTACAGTATACTAGGCCCTGAGATATGTCACTCAGAATCTATATTAAGGAGCACTACCCTTCCCTCCACACACACACAGGTGACCCTAATTCCTATGTTTCAATACCTACCAGAAGAAATTCTGTTTGAAGCCATAAATGCCATGACCAGTGGCTGAAACTAGTGACAGTCACGCTGTAGTAGACATTTTAAACTATTACCTTGTTTCAAAGAACGCATTCCCCCATAAATATATAACAGTTCTCAAGGATGAGCCAATTTTTCTAGTATTTTATTCACTAAATTTTAGAAGGTAGGCCGGGGAACCTACCCACCATGTTCAACATAATTTTCAGCAGGAAAAAGCATTTTTAGTTCACACAAAAAATTATTTTGTAACTCAAGACTGCACTCCATTTTAAAGCACATTCGATTCAGACTAGCCACATTTCAAGTGCTCAAGAGCCCTCTTTTATACTGCCAACACTGGCCAGTCTATATTGTAATGTATCTTGGGACAACTCCTTTCTCTGAATTTGTAACAAGTGAGTATGTAAATTATTATTAAAATATTTACAGGATGCCTGCGGTGGCTCAGTTGGTTGAATGTCTGCCTTTGGTAGAGGACATGATCCCACTGAGCCTGCTTTCCCTTTCCCTCTGCTTCTCCCCTAGACTTATGTTTTTGCTCACTGCGCTCTCTCTCAAATGAATAAATAAATGAAAACTTTTTTAAAAAAGTTATTTGTTGGGGCACCTAGGTGGCTCAGTGGGTTAAAGCCTCTGCCTTCGGCTCAGGTCATGATCCCAGGGTCCTGGGATCAAGCTCCACATCCGGCTCTCTGCTCAGCAGGCAGCCTGCTTCCTCCTCTCTCTCTCTCTGCCTGCCTCTCTGTCTACTTGTGATCCTCTGTCAAATAAATAAATAAAATCTTAAAAAAAAAAAAAGATTTGTTGCCTTCATTAAATACCTTAGGTTAAAGGAAACCTAAGTAAAAAACAAAAAATAAAAAAAAAACAAAAAAAAACAAAAAAGGAACTTTTTCTAAATCTTATAGTTTATACATTCAATCTGCTGATGGATCCTCTCTCCTGACCTTAAGTAGTTCACCACACCTTTACACAACAATTCAGAAGCTTGATTTTCACTAATATTTTTCTAAAACAAATATGAATACCACTAATCAACTAAAACAGTATCTGGATTGAGTTCTAACATATCATTTAAATCAAATATCCAAATATACCTAAACTGTTTTAGAAAATAGTCACAACCATTAAAAAAAAAAAAAAAAGAAAAGAAAAGACAAGTTTCTGATACCATAGAGAAAACAAATGATTTTTTTTTATTATTTCAATTACAATTTCAATCGTGTAAAAAAGTTCAGTGGAAAATGCACATGTTACAATAATTTACATTTCCCTGGCTCTAATCTAAGTGTTTCATTTTAAATTGGCTTAGTCCGTATTGCCTAGCTAAATACATAGACTATTCTCTTTCAGAAAATCTTTTCTGGACTGCAAAAACTATGTTTCAAACTATACTTTACACTTTTGTGTTTTATTTTTCCTGGATCTTCTTTGTGTAACTGTTTTAAATTCCAATTAGGTGAGAAATTTTTCATAGACTAGGATTGTACCTTCTATTCTTAAGCAACTTTCCTAAAGACAGAACTAGTAAAATGTAAAAGATAAAAGTTTTAGAGAAAATAGATGAGTCAGTTAAATCAATTCTGCCACTTAATATCTGGATGACCAGTGTCTCAGATTCTTTATCAATAAAACAGAAATTAAAAATATCCATTTGGAATAGGAATTCAGTAATAGGTAAAACACAAGACATAGAATAGACATCTTGATATAAAGTACTAGTACTACTGATAAGAACCTACAGTTGCTACTTTTAAAAGGTTTACAATACTTCTTGCTAGTAAAATCTTACAAAAAATTACATGAAAACATCTTTTCATTCTTTACCAACAAATTTTAATGAGTCTGGTTCCAAACTCCAATCCACAAAATCATATTAAGAGAACTGCATGTGGTGGAATAAAATATACAGCTCTTCTTTTTCTCCCTTTCAACTACAACCAACTGCCCTCTCATACATTCATAGCACAAATTTACTATATGGTTGAATCATATGAAATTGCCATTTTTACATGTCAAAACTGGTCAACTTACTGGCTATCTCCAACGGTTCAATCTGAAATTTACTTGTTCAATGAACACTTTAGTAAACCCAGGCTGGGGTGTAGTTGCTATACATAAGCAAAGTGTGTTAAATAAGGGCTTTGAGGGCACCTGGGTGGCTCAGTTGGTTGAGCAACTGCCTTCGGCTCAGGTCATGATCCTGCCACATCGGGCTCCCTGCTCAGCAGGGGGTCCTCTTCTCCCTCTGATTTCCCCTTCTCATGCTCACTCTCATTCTTTCTCTCTCAAATAAATAAATAAAATCTTTTATAAAACGGGGGGTGGCTGTGAAATAAAGTGAAATGTAAAAGTTCATTCTTATTTTAATGCTTTTACTTTGTACAGAGCTCTTCCTAAACTACAACGTTAATATAAAACATCCTGAATAAATTTCTAAGCTAAAACCTACAATATCTTTGGGAATTATTTTCCAGACTATGGAAAACACACATCAGGAAGAGATGATCAAGTAACAATAATTACACTGATCTGCAAAACCAAGCATACAACTTAAGAACTTCAGTATCTTCACCAGAATGAGTTATATTTCAAAAGCCAATGGTGTTTAAACTACGAAACCTCTTGAGTGTATGAATTACACTAAAGACTCAAAATACAATAACAAAATTATTTACCAGAGAAATTTTGGGGAAGAATTCTCAACAGAACCTACCTCAATAGTTCTCAAAACTGGCTCAGTTTTGAGTGAATAAAATCAGTTTGAATTCAGTTTGGTGAATAAAATCACCAAAACAGCTACAACAAAAAACACAAGTGCCCTACTAGTGAGAGAGTAGGGTCCTAATGAGAAATGTAATAAAATTCTCCAGGTGCTTCTAATATGCATCCAGGATGGAGGAATCCGGTTTCTTAAGGCTTTTTCTTCATACCTCTACATAAATCAAGACTAAATTTTGAGGAGTATGTTCCTAAACCAGGTAAAGTTCCAGAGGTTCTAGTCTGTCTACCACAGAGTAGAGTGTTCTGTTTTATAAGAAAACATCACCCCTACTTTACCATGAAGACACCACTTATACCAAAAAGTAGTTCCCTCTCCTATTTAAAGAGCTGTAGTAATACTGACTTATTAGAGGGAATAGTAGCAATGTAGAACATAAAAGAAAATCTGTAGTGTTTCACTGGGACCATCACGGTAATTTCCAATTATTACTGATATTCCTTTCTGTTTAAAAAAAATTTAACTTTCTAAGTTATAAATTAAACACTAACAGCTTATTTTATACAAGTTTAATCCATCGACTAAAAAAAGAAATTATAAACACAATACAAATTTCTATTCAATTTCAACATTTAAAAGTAATCCAATTAAGATAGTCTTACTGTTCTAGAATCCGAGAATGGATTATATTCATCAAGTCCTGGTGGAACATTTCTTGTCACTTGCGTAACTGATGGGTCCTGGAATAAAATTCAAAGGAGAAAAAAAGATTACTTATCCTTTAAGGCACAGTTTTCATAATTACAAAGCACTTGCTCTGTTCTTTTGGTCAACGAGCAAAGCTAACAGAGGAGAACAAAGAAGATTATCAGATTTACTCAGTCCCATTCCAACAAGGTTGAAATTTATACCCACAGCCCTCATACTGGGTTAGAAAAAACTGGGTTAGATGCAAATCAGCTGCTATTATATAAAGAATGAAAACAGTTATGTGAAACTGACTGCACAGCATCTTAGCAAATCTTGGGCAAACCCACCATCCTTTCCTGTGGATTCCACAGTGAGTTCATGTTCCCCCCTACCCCCTTCCCTTTTTTGTTTTTTTACAATACCGTCTATCAGTTTACCCTACTGCTGATACAAAGACCATATTACCAATCAATGTCATATACAGGCAACATCTACCACATCCAAGATTAAGCACCATTTACTTGTATTCTACCCAACCGTTTTGTTTGACTATCGTTTATTTTGTCCTGTACTGTTTCCCCTTTTCCAACTATATTACCATACTATCCCAGCTTTTCGAATTAGGCTTTCAAATAAGTAAGTCCCCAAATCCTACAGAGTTCATCTACTTTTCTTGTGCATAAATGTAAGACACAAACATAATAAACATCTCAACAAAAACCAACTATATAATTAACATGAAAAAGCATTTGCAAACTTTAATACAGCCTCCTTGATTTTTCAATCCCTAGTCCCAAGCTTTGGCATGCATCAGAACCAAATACAGATTGCTGCACCCACCCCCAGGGTTCTGGAATGGGACATCAGAATCTTTATTTCTAAAAAGTTACCATGTGATGCTGCTTCTGCTTGGAGAAGCACTGCTCTCTCACCTATATTGCACCTTCTCCAATCCATCTTCCTCAACACAGTCATCAAAATTACCTCTCAAAATGAAAAGCTTATCTTGTCATTCCCCTCCTGCAACCCCTCTCCTCAGTTCCCCACCCACTTCAGGTTTTTTAGAGGCTCTCCCAAGACAAAATACAAATTCCTCAAAATGTGATACAAGGGAGCTGACCACCTAGCTTTCCAGACTAATAAAGTTGCCAGACTAATAAACTCTGCCACAAGGTCCTTCCCCTAGCCAGATCTTCACTCTCTACCAAGTCAAACAAGCTATTGCATAAGGAACCTTAAACTTGGCAAAAAGGAAGATGTAATAATAAATTTAAAGTATGGCACAGACAAAAGTAAAAACTTTAAGCTTGCTCAAAAAGGAGGGAAGGAGGGAATGAAATCACTCCACTTCCCAGCATTCTCTTCCCAAGCTTATTAAAAAACGTAAGGAGCAGGAAGATTATCAAGAGATAATGTATGCCTCAGGGAGAAAATTAATAGAAACACGAATATTTGATCTCAAGGTTTTGAGTTTGAGCCCCATACTGGGTGCAGAGATTTCTTAAAAAATAAAAAATAATTTTAAGAAGTGGGTTTAGGATCAACAAGTAGAGACTTACCACATCCCATTGGTCCAGATGCAATCTCAATACCCACACCCTTTATACCTACCCACAAAACCAGGTGACCTAGGAGTCCTCAGCACCATATTCTTCCTTGGCATTGCTTCCTCTGGCAGAAATACACAAAGGTAGGATAACCCTAGTGATCTCCTCTTCCTTAAAGACTCAATCTGAAGAACACTTCACATGATAACTAATAAAACTGCTGATATCCAAGTAATTGCATTCCAGTCTAAGTGCTTCCACAGAGCTTGGCATTTATTTTCACCAGCATTTATTTCACTGACTCATGATGCTCTTCATACAAGTCCCCTTTCCCAAACTAGAAGGTCACTTCCTTAAATACAAAAAATACATGAATAGGTCCTGTTTATTTAATCATACATGCATAATACTGTTTGAGTGATAACTGCCACTCCCAAAGAGAAAAAAAATCCAAAGAGTAATTCCTCAGGATAGTAGCACCAGTATTAATCAAGAAATACTCCCTGAGGAGCACCTGGGTGGCTCAGGCATTAAGTGTCTGCCTTTGGCTCAGGCCATGATACTAGCATCCTGGGATCTACCACTCCCCCATCCCCCAGCCCCCCAGCCTCACATTGGGCTCCCTGCTCAGTGGGAAGCCTGCTTCTCCCTCTCCACTCCCCCTGCTTGTGTTCCCTCTCTGTCTGTGCCTCTCTCTGTCAAATAAATAAATTAAAATTTTTACAAAAAAAAAAAAAAAAAAAAAAAAAAATACTCCCTGGGGGGGAAAAAGTGAACAAATATGAAGCTAGTTCAAAAATTTAAAGGAAAAGATGATCTTACTCATAAGGGAAATACTAATTAAAGCTACCCTAACATAGTATTTCTCACCTATCAGACTAGAAAAAAAATCTACAAGTCTAATATAGCCAAGTGACAAAAGTGTAAGAAAATAAGAATTCTCCTACATTACTAATAGAAAGAGAAATTATTACAACTCTATGGAGGCACAGTTGGCAAAAGTCAGCAAAATTACATCTATATTTATAATTTATTTTTTAAAGATTTTATTTAGGGCGCCTGGGTGGCTCAGTGGGTTAAGCCGCTGCCTTCGGCTCAGGTCATGATCTCAGGGTCCTGGGATCGAGTCCCGAGTTGGGCTCTCTGCTCAGCAGGGAGCCTGCTTCCCCCTCTCTCTCTGCCTGCCTCTCTACTGTGAGCTCTGTCAAATAAATAAAATAAAATCTTTTAAAAAATAAATAAATAAATAAATAAAAGATTTTATTTATTTGACAGACAGAGATTACAAGTAGGCAGAGAAGCAGGCAGAGAGAAAGGAGGAAACAGGCTCCCCGCCGAGCAGAGATCCTGATGCGGGGCTTGATCCCAAAACCCTGGGATCACGACCTGAGCCAAAGGCAGAGGCTTTGCTTTAACCCACTGAGCCACCCAGGTCCCCCTATATTTATACTTTGACCCACAATCTCACTTCCAGGAATTTAGCAAAGACTGGAAGCAACCTAAATGTCTATCAATAGAATATAGTTGAATAAACTATGGTACACGTACGTGATAAAGTACTATGCAGTTGAGCATTACGCAGTTGTAAAATACTATAAGAACATCTATACACTGCCATAGAATGAGTGGAAAAGGTGCAAAACAACATAAATAAAATGTTACTTCTTATTCTTATTTAAGAAAAAAATTATTATGTGTTTACTTAAATGTTTAACAAGATGAAAAAAATCAGGGGTGACTGTGTGGCTCAGTCGTTAAGCATCTGCCTTGGCTCAAGTCATGATCCCAGAGTCCTGGGATACAGTCCCGCGTCAGGCCCCATTCTCCTCGGGAAGCCTGCTTCTCCCTCTCCCACTCCTTCTGCTTCTGTTCCCTCTTTCGCTGTCTCTCTGTCAAATAAATAAAATCTTTAAAAAAAAAAAAAAAAGATGAAAAGATGTCATTCTTTCAATACTAGCAAAATACAGTGAGTCCAAGGAGTCCAAATTCTCATTTTATAAATACACAGAGCAAATTATCAAGTGTCCTAAAATTCACATTAAATTTTTTTAACTTCTACCTAAGGTATAATTTAGCTCCAAAGAGATGCACAATGAAATCATTCTTCCAATTTTCTACTTTTTTTTTTTAATTTATTTATTTGTCAGAGAGAAAGGGAGAGAGAGCACAGGCAGACAGAGGCAGAGGGAGAAGCAGGCTCCCTGCCGAGCAAGGAGCCCCATGTGGGACTCGATCCCAGGACGCTGCGATCGTGACCCGAGCCGATGGCAACCACTTAACCAACTGAGCCACCCAGGCGTCCCCCAATTTTCTACTTTTAACTACATAATGAAAATGTACTTGGTTTCCTTCTAGATTCTAGAAGAGTTTAATCCAGGCTGAGAGTTAATGGGCAGTTTAACAAAAATCACTGTGTCAAGTGAACTGAGTTCACTACTAGTTGGTCTGGAATTTCTCCTCAATGTAGTATTAGGTGACAAAGCAATAGAATATGTACAGGATTTGCCAAGAATTATTTAGGAAGAACTGCTATCTCTGAATTATTACATGACTGTCATTTTCAAATTTGTTTTAATACATGTAAACAGTATTGAGGAAGCGAGAGTCTAAACTGGAAGAAAACAACAAAGCTTAAGATTTAATAATGAATAATTTTTTTTAAAATATTTTATTTATTTGACAGAGAGAGAGAGAGATCACAAGTATGCAGAGAGGCAGGCAGAGAGAGAAGGGAAAGCAGGCTCCCTGCTGAGCAGAGAGCGCCATGCGGGGCTCGATCCCAAGACCCTGAGATCATGACCTGAGCCAAAGGCAGGGGCTTAACCCAATGAGCCACCCAGGCACCCTGTGAATAATCCTTTTTTGAATATTTTATTTGATAGAGAGTGTGTGTGTGTACATGACTAGGAGGAGGGGCAGAGGGAGAAAATCCTCAAGTAGACTCCCCAGTGAACCAGCACAGGGCTCGACACTGAGAATCATGACCTGAGCAGAAACCAAGAGTCAGGGGCTCAACCCACTAAGCCACCCAATAATGAATAATCTTTTAAAGTCTATAAAGTGTTTAGCACTTCATTACTTCCAATCCTTGCTATGATCCTCCCTAATGGATGGTATTATTCTATTTTTCAGACAAAAAAAGCTATGACCTTGAAAAGGTCAAGAAACTTTCTGAAGGACAATTAGTGTATGTCTAAGACAAAATATGAAGCCACAATTTTCCAATGCCTATATATATATTCTTTCTATCAGATATATGAAAAATAAAATTTACCACAATCACAACTTTATCAGGAAAAGACACTGGTACCTGCTTAAGATTCTCTCTCTCCCTCTGCCCCTCCCTCTCCCCTGCCTCTGTCTAAGAAAAAGGAAGAGAAGAGGAGGAGGAGGAGAAGGAGGAAGAGGAGGGGAAGAGGGGAGGAGAAAAGACATTAGTTGAGCTGATTGTTTATTAATGATTCCAAAAGCTTTGGCAGGAAAATACTGCATATTTTTTCAACACAGCAAAATTAAACTGTTTCAAGTGCTAACTTGGTTACTTCTGCGGCAGTGGTTCTCAGACTCAGTACATACTGGAATCACCTGAAGGGCTTGTTAAAACCCAGATTACTAACCCTATTCTAAATGTACCTTGACGTCTGAGAACCTGCATTGCTAATGAGGAAAACAATTTGAGATAGTCTAATTTTATTGACTTAAAGGAATATAGTAGGCCTCTTTTTAATTGACTTTCAAGAAGTATATTCTTAATAATGTAAGTGCTCTAAAAAATAATAATAATTTAAATACTCTATTTGGATCTGACTACCCATAAACATTAAAATTATAAATTTATGTCATTTAATTAAGCTAAGGCTATTCTTTATTTTTATTTTTATTTTTTTAAAGATTTGAAGACAGAGATCACAAGCAGGCAGAGAGAGAGAGAGGAGAAAGAGAGGAGGGAAAGCAGGCTCCCCGCCTAGGAGAGAGCCCGATGCGGGGCTCGATCCCGGGACCCTGGGAACATGACCCCAAGCCGAAGGCAGAAGCCCCAACCCACTGAGCCACCCAGGCGCCCCTACTTTTTTTTTTTTTTTTAACATTTCTTTTTCCTTTTTTTTTAAAGGTTTAATTATTTGACACTGAGAGAGAACACAAGTAGGCAGAGAGGCAGTCAGAGAGAGGGGGGAAAGCAGGCTCCCTGTTGAGCCAAGAGCCCGACTAGGGGCTCAATCCCAGGACTGTGAGATCATGACCCAAGCCAAAGGCAGAGGCTTAACCTGAGCCACCCAGGTACCCCTAAGCTAAGCCTATTTTGCTAACACCTTAGTAAGCCAATTACTTCATAGTCGTATTTCATTAAAAATTGAGATGCCTGGGTGACTGGGTGGCTCAGTGGGTTAAGCCACTGCCTTTGGCTCAGGTGATGACCCCAGAGTCCTGAGATCAAGTCCACAATGGGCTCCCAGCTCCAGGGGAGTCTGCTTCTCCCTCTGACCTTCTCCCCTCTCATGCGCTCGCTCGCTCTCTCTCAAATAAAGAAATAAAATCTTTTTAAAAATTGAGATGCCTTATAAAAATAAATGTTTTTTCAAAGAGAGTAACTAAAATTTCACATGTAGCATAATTAGCTATTTTACATCTTTAATCCGGGGTTCTTTACCAAACCTTCTACGGTTTAGTAGGTAAACCTTTAAGGTAGTGTGCCTTCATTATATTTCAAATTATTTCATCCACCATGCATTAAATTGGACATTTCTCCATCACTCCACACATAACCTCTCAGGAGGATGTTATGTGTTATGTGTGGAGTGATGGAGAAATGTCCAATTGAGGAAGATTCTAAGCTAGTAGAAAGTACTTTCACCTTCAGCTAGATGCAAGATGGAGTAAATAAAGTTTTGTAGCTAATCAACTTCAATACCCTGCTTATTCTTCTCCATATATATACTATTTTCAAGCTAAATAGTCTAATAACATAATAGCCCATGTGGACGATTGTGTACAACCATATATTATGTATCCACTTACTGTATCTGCTAACATTTAACAGGTTTGAGTTTCAAGATCAACACTAAAAGCCACATGTATCGTAGGTACTTGCTCTGTAATAGAGTACTAGTCTAGGAATTAGAAACTCTGAGCTCCTAACAATGACTAGACTCTGTGACCTTAGGCAAGACACCTAACCTGTTAATTTTCTCATCTGTAAAATAGGGAAAAATTCTGATAGATATTGTCCTGGTCAGCTGAAGCTCTGAAATGTTAAGCTATAGATTTTAAGTCTTTCCCATTTGGAAAAAAGCTAACTGCCTATATTCAAATCCCATTCACACCAAAGAAAAGCTGTAAACTTTGAACAAGGCAATTCATACATCAATGTGACTCAGTTCCTTCACCCATAAAACGTATCATAGAGCTCATGAGTTGCTACATTTAAAATGATTGCTACTATTCCTGCACATAGAAAATCCTCAGTGATAGTTCAGACTATTATCATTACCACTACTACCAAGCTAAAGATAAAACAAAAAAGCTTTCCATTTATAATTAACTGAGATATTAAGAAAGTATAACACATCATATATGGTGAATAGGCCAAAATACCCACAGACACCTTGTGAGGAAAGCAACCAGACATTCTTTGCTTACCTTTGTGTCATGTGACCCAGGTGCATGTTAAAGGCTGAGGAATAGGCTTTTGTGCCAAAGGCAGCCATTTTTAGAAATGGAGGGGGAAGCCTGGTAGACCCCAACAGAAATGACTCTATATTGGACAATAGCTGATCAATCAGACGCTATTTCTTGAGTTACTTGAATAGGAGACATAAAGATTGGTAATTAGTAGCAGCAGCAGCAGATGACACTAGTCATGGTAAAAAGACAAATAGAATCTAAAAAGAAGGTGACCAGAAAAGGGAACAGCAGGAACAGAATCTGAGGGGAATGGCAATTACCAGGGTTGCCAATGTGTGACCAAAGCAAAAACAGGGCCAACAGAGTTACTGCTCTTCCAGTTGGTGAGGAATGACTTGGTGTTACAGGAGTTTTCACTGTCTGGAAGATCTCAGAAGGGCCTCAAAGTGAAGGAAAAAGAAGAAGTAGAAGAGCAGAAGAGGGAAAAGAGGATGGCAGAGATCAGCCCCCTAACCTTCACTTAAACCAGTACAGTGCAATTTTTATGTTTTATAAACGCTGATTTCACATGAAAATGACCTCCACTCCTTGATGGGAGGGAGGTGAATGGTGGGGGAGGAGAAGAGGGTATTTGAAGAAACACATAGTTAGCTTTCCAAATTGACGGTGATGTATATATATACATATATATACGTGTATATGTACATATACAAATGCAGTATGTATAGAACACACCATGTTTCTGATTTCAAAGATCTGGCACAAAACAATGTACAATATCTCATTAATGATTTTTTTTAAAGATTTTTTATTTATTTATTTGACAGACAGAGATCACAAGTAGGCAGGGAGGCAGGCAGAGAGAGGAAGGGAAGCAGGCTCCCTACTGAGCAGAGAGCCTGATGTGGGGCTCGATCCCAGGACCCTGGGATCATGACCTGAGCCGAAGGCATGGGCTTTAACCCACTGAGCCACCCAGGAGACCCTCATTAATGATTTTAATGCTAATTATGTATTGAAAAGATATTTTGTATGCATGGGTGGAACAAATTATTAAAATGAATTTCATGTGGTTTTTTCCCAAATGGCTACTAGGTTATTTTAAATTACATACATAGCACAAATTATATTTCTACTGGATAATTCTTTTTTTTAAGATTTATTTTAGAGAAAGAGCACAAGAGAGCACACCAGCAGGGGAAGAGGTAGAAAGAGACTCCCTGCTGAGTGGGGAGCCAGTTGAGGGACTCTCTCTCATGACCCTAAGATCATGACCTGAGCCAGAATCAAGAGTTGGATGCTTAACTTGAGCCACCCAGGCACCCCTCCACTGGACAGTTCTGAGTGAAGCAGTGCAATTTATTCAAGATTGGCTTATAATTTCACTTTCACCCATTTGGACAAATTCAATTGTGTTAGCCAAACAGAAAACAAGAAACTCATATTTAAAGCCGAGTTTCCTGTAAGTTTTTCAAAATCACAAAAGATGACAAGAGCGGCACCTGGGTGGCTCAGTTGGTTAAGCATCCACCTTCAGCTCAGGTCATGACCCCAGGGACCTGGGATCAAGTCCTGCATCAGGCTCCCTGCTCAGAGAGTATGCTTCTCCCTCTCCCTCTACTGCTTACGTTCTCACTCTCACCAATAAATAAAATCTTTAAAAAAAAAAAAAAAGAGACCTGATCAGAAGCTTCCCAATCCACTGTCTTCATATAACACAGCAGCAGACTTTTACTACACTTTTTCACTTACCTCACACATTTTTATACATGAGATGCTAGAAGACAATAATTTGAATATTAAAAACATTTAGAAGAAAATGCATATTTTTAATTCTATCAGGCATGCCTGTGAAAACTAAAGGCTAAAGCAAAGACAGATTCAAGGAGAAAAAGAGAACTCATCTATTTTAGCACACTACTAGGCTATTTAATTATGTCATTTAATCCTCAGAACAGCCATATGACTTAAATTCTATATCCTTTCCTTCACTGCTAACAATACTACCTCACACATGTTAAAACTAATTTGGCCAAAGTCATATAACTTTCAAATTCAAATCTGACCCCGAAACTGAGTTCTCAGAAGAAAATGTAATAAAGAAAATGAATTTATGTTTAAAACAGTATCTCCTCAAAAGAAAAAGGCTGACTTAAACTTGGCATTGATCCACAAAACTTAATTAAATGCTCTTCAATAGCTCTACTTAATCCAACCAATATTATACACTAGACTAGGCAACTTGATTAAATAAAAGTTCCAATCTAGAGGTTATGAGAGGCCCAGCCTTCAGAGTTAATTTTTTTTTCCTACTTTGTACTTCTCAGAGCTACTATAACCACATGAATTTAACAAATACTTACCTGAAGAATTACTTATTTCTAAATGCCCCAATTATTCTTTAAAAACCAAAGGAACTATAAGAAGCCATTAAAAATCTCAACAAGTCTCTGAAACAACACGTATTTGGCAAATCTTTTATAAGAGATTGAAAGAAGTGCTTAATAACTACTAGAAATTATTCAGTAAATCATGACTTAAAAACTGTTTGCCATTTTTATTACAAGTCCTGACAGTCTTCCTCAAATCTAAAAGCAACTCACAGACTAATTTTTGTGAACCCAAATCAGTACTTAGTAAATTAAAATAACTGAAGTAATCACACCCAAGCAGATTTAATGATATACTACTTCACACCTACTAGAATGGCTACAAACAAGACAGAGACAAGTGGTGGTAAGGGTATGAAAAAACTAATGTGCTGGTGGGAATGTAAAATGGTACAGTCATTTTGGAAGTTACCAAAGTACCTAGCAGTTCCACCCCTAGGTATATAACCAAGGGAATGAAGACATGGGCCCACACAAAAACTTGTACACAAATATTCCTAGCAGCACTATTCCTAACAGCCAAAAAGTGAAAATAACCCTCTCATTTATATCAACTGACAAATATACTGTATATCCATGCAATAAAATTGCTATTTGCTATTAAAAAGAAATGAAGTCCTAATACATGCTACGATATGCATAAATCTTCAATACATTATGCTCTGTGAAAGCTGCCAATCAAAGACTACATAGTGCATGATTCCATTTATAACAAATCCCCAGAAAGCATATTAGTGGCTGCCGAGGGCTAATGGAATTAGAGGAAAATGGGGAATTATTGCTGCCAATGAGGTTTCTTTTTGTGATGATGAAAGTTTTTAAAGTTGATAATGATGACTGCACAATTGCAAATATACTAAAAACCACTTAACTATACTTTAGGTGGGTGAACTGTGCAGTGTATGTATTATACCTCAAAGCTGTTTTTTGAAAAGATAATCAGATGTACTATTTCTTAGAATAAATGTTGCCAACCAGCTATAAATCTCTAAGTCTTCAAAATCTAAATACCACATCACTCATTAAAGAGAAATACTCATTAGTCAAGAAATCAGCATAGAGGGGGCAGGGGTATTAGCTATCAGGGACCAAAATAACACCAGAATTTTCTGTTATACTAAATCACCAAAATTTCTTCTGATATTTAAGAAACTGGGTAGCTAATACAGCTATGTGCCCCAGTATTAATGCACTGAAATCTAGAGACCTAAGAAAAAAAGGTAATCATGAAGAACAGGAAAATAATTGGTCATATTTCTGTCAATGACCTGCAAGTTCAATCACCTTTGACTAGGATAGTCTAGTAATCAGAGAACAGCAGTCTTCCCACATAAATAGCCCTCATTTTTCAGTGAACTGTTAGGAGATTTTTGTACAGAAAAAGTTGCTTTATCATACACAGTAGTTCTTCACAAAGACTAATGAGTTTTTTATCATTATCTTTTAACATACCAAATACTGAAATTACCAAAACAATTTACCACTAAACATGACAACCAAAGACCTATGAACAAATTTTAAAAGGTCTTGGGTTTTGTTTGTTTGTTTTTTGTCGTATTATGGGTAGTGAACTTTTAAATTAATTTTCCATCTGAGAATAAATGTATACTTCATAGAACACTACCTTATGAAACAAAATCTGGCTAAATTAACTTCTCTTGTTAACCGCCAAGTTAACCACAAACTTGGTAGTTAACAAGAGTACTTAAAACCCAGTACAAGTACCCAGGCCAGTACTTAAAATCAAAACACCACCAAAGCCAGGCATTCTGTACAACAATATTCCATGGGAGGAAAATGTCTGAAGTTCCAATTGTGACACAAGGGATTCATCTCCTGCTAGCTTCCCATGACTTCAAAAAGCAATCATAAGCTTTCAAAACTATTAGGTCTTAATGTAATAAAAAATAAAAAATTAATAAATAAAATAAAACAGATGACCTCTCCAAAAATCATCAACATTAAGCAAACAAATGCAAAACTTTCTAACATTTAAACAAAACTTAAGTCATGAAAATACAATGACCTTTCCTTATTACCCTCAGTTCATGTTCTGATCTATAACAGTCTCTAAAATGTCTAAGCTTTGTAATACAACCAGTAATTTGTATGTTGTGTTTTTGTTACTATTTCTGTTAAAACAAAAAGTTTAAAAGTTAATAAAAATTCATTTGAGAAAATACAGGCAATTTAGGGATAAAATAAAAGAATAATGACATGCTGTAACTAAAGATAATCTTGCACCATTATTTCCTCTGTTATTTTAAGAACTTCCCATCTTTGCCTTGATTCAAAAGAAATATTCCTTTAAGAAATATAAAAAAAAAACAACAAACAAATATTGAAGGCAGAAAAATTCAGTAATTTGCCTAAGGTCACTCAAGGAAGAGATAGAGAAGCAAACCTAGACAGCCTGGTTCCAGACCCACCCTTAACAAGTGAGGACAAACCTCCACAAATTTTATTTACTCCTTCCTCTAATGCCCCTAATACTAGGCTAAAAATACAGAAATGCCTGTAATATATGTACTTCACAGAACATTTTCTTATGAACTCAATGCTAAATGGTGATTAAGTTCCCCTGAGACTCAAACACAAATGTTTCCATAAAAAAAAAAAAAATTTTAGGGGCACCTGGGTGGCTCAGTGGGTTGAGCCTCTGCCTTCAGCTCAGGTCATGATCTCAGAGTCCTGGGATTGAGCCCCGCATCAGGCTCTCTGCCCAGCAGGGAACCTGCTTCCCACCCTCCACCTTCCTCTCTGCCTACTTGTGTTCTCTGTCAAATAAATAAAATCTTTAAAAAATTTTTTAATCAAATACAAGTATATAATACACTTCTTTTAACCTTGGGGAATACATTAATTTGCATTTTTACAATACACCATTGACTTGTAAACAATTCACCAAAATTTACGATTACGTCACATGCCAAAAATTAAGCATGCTATACCATAAATAAAACCACAAGACTGATGAAATCGACCTCAACCTAAGACAAGCCTCAAAGGCTTTAGTAAAATTGCTAAATGGTGGTAACATTATACTAGAATACTAGCCCTTGGCCATCTCTAATCAAGATTCCTGATGCTCTTTTCCTGTACCTCCTACTTTCATTTCTCACCACTCTCCACATGTATTCCAAATCACCACATGAGTATTCTAACCACCATTAGAAGATAGTCATAGGAAGGGGCAACTGAGTGGCTCAGTTGGTAGAGGGTCTGACTCCTGGTTTCAGCTCAGGTCATGATCTCATGGGTCCTGGGATTGAGTCCAACACTCAGCATGAATTCTACTTGAAGGTTCTCTCCCTCTGCACCCACCGACCCACGCTTGCTCTTGCTCTCTCTAAAATATATAAATCTTGGGGCGCCTGGGTGGCTCAGTGGGTTAAAGCTTCTGCATTCGACTCAGGTCATGATCTCAGGGTCCTGGGATGGAGCACCACATTGGGATCTCTGCTCAGCAGGGAGCCTGCTTCCCGCCCCCCCGCCCCCGCCTGCCTCTCTGCCTACTTGTGATCTCTGTCAAATAGATAAATAAAATCTTTAAAAAGAAAAAAATAGAGGGCAAGATCAAAGTCCACCTTATCTTTGAGTCCAGCCCCCTCCACCTTCTTCCTAGGGTCTACATGAGACTTTATTTATACTAACTGGTCAACAAAGAAGGAAGTCCCTCATGTAAGTTGTCCATACTTTGGAATATTATTGTCTCCCTGTGTGCCTAGGTAAAGTCACTTTAGAAATACTCAAAATGCATCTTATCATATACATTCCTACTTTAATAGTTAAAGAGGCTCTAATATTTTTGCTTATCTGCAAAAATAAATCCAGTAATTCATCTATATTCTGTAAAATATATGTAAGAAAAAGTATCAAATTGATAATATTGATAATGTATTCCTAACTGCACTCCAAAAACAAGTATAAAACCCATTACATTAAACTTTTTTATATATATAAAAACATACTGATGCAGGTACAGATTTACAAGGAATTGCAACACTAGCTCTGGCAACTTTGGAAGGTAGGCAAGCTAATATATATACTCTATAGACACTCAGGTAATTGGGAGCAATTCTGCATAAAGTATGAGGGCTTTCTTAGATAAAAGTATTTCTTGTGCAAGAAGAAAGATTAAGAAAGAATACAGAAATTTTTGAAGAGGATGCCAAGATCATTCTATGGGAAAAGAACAATCTGTTCAACACAACTGGATACCCACATTTTCAAAAGAATGAAGTTCAACCTTACTTCAACCTTGCTTCACACCATATATAAAAATTAACTCAAAAAGAATCACAAACAAAATTTAAGAGGTAAAACTATAAAACTCTAAGGAAAAAAACGCAAGGGTAAATCTTCATTACCTCAGATTTGGCAAAGGATTCTTAGATACAACATCAAAACACAAACCACAAAATAAATATAAATTTTGATTCAGTCCAAATTATAACTTTTGTGCTTCAAAGAACATTAACAAGAAATGTCATTGACATTGACAAGATCATTGACAAAATAGGAGAAATTATCTACAAATCATTACAGTTGACAGACGAACAATGCAGGAACTTAGGGGGGCTGGTCCCACCCCCAGAGGCAATAGAAAGTCAGCATGTAACTTTTGACATCCCAAAAACTGAAAGCTTAACTACAGAAGCCCTACTGGTAACAGTCAACTAATACATATTGTATATGTTATACATATTATATACTATATTCTTACAATAAAGCTAGAGAAAAGAAAACATTAGGAAAATCATATGGACGGGCAAATACATTTATAATAACAGTATATATAGTATTTAATTAAAGATAAGTGAACAGGGGCACCTGAGTGGCTCAGTGGGTTAAAGCCTATGCCTTTGGTTCCGGTCATGATCCCAGGGTCCTGGGATTGAGCCCCACATCGGGCTCTCTGCTCAGCATTGAGCCTGCTTCCTCCTCTGACTGCCTCTCTGCCTACTTGTGATCTCTGTCAAATAAATAAATAAAATCTTAAAAAAAAAAAAAAAAGATAAGTGAACATATAGTTCAAACATTGTTCTTCAAGGTCAACTGTACTTCAATAAAAGACTTGTATCGAGGGGCCCCTGGTTGGCTCAGTCGTTGCCTCAGGTCCTGGGATCAAGCTCGCCGTCGGGTTCCCTGCTCAGCAGGCAGCCAGATTCTACCTCTCCCATTCCCCATTTGTGCTCCCTCCATCACTGTATTTCACTGTCAAATAAATAAATAAAAATCTTGAAGAAAAAAAAAAGACTTGTATCAAGAATGTATAAAAATCTCTTACAATTCAGATCCTTCGCCTATTTTTAAGTTCAGTTTTTTGTCTTTACAAAAAACTGAACTTAAAAATAGGCGAAGGATCTGAATAGATATTTCTCCAAAGAAGATATACAAATGACCAATAAGCACATAAAAAAGCTCAACACCGGGGCACACCTGGGTGGCTCAGTGGGTTAAAGCTTCTGTATTCGGCTCAGGTCATGATCTCAGGGTCCTGGGATGGAGACCCACATTGAGCTCTCTGCTCAGCGGGAAGCCTGCTTCCTCCTCTCTCTTCCTGCCTCTCTGCACTACTCTGTAAAATAAATAAAATCTTAAAAAAAAAAAAAAAAAGCTCAACACTATACAGCCATCAGAGGAATGCAAATCAAAACCACAATAAGATACTCCAAACCCACTAGGATGGCTAGAATCATAAACAAATAATAAGAAGTGTTGACGAGAATGTAGATAAAGCAGAATCCTCATTTGCTGCTGGTTCCAATATACAATAGAGCACCCGTGTGGAAAAGTCTGGCAGTTCCTCAAATGATTCAGCATAGTTACCACATGACCCAGCAATTCTGCTCCTAGTTACATACTCAATTTAAAACAAGCATCAGGGCACCTAGGAGGCTCGTCCTTAAGCATCTGCCTTCAGCTAGAGTCATGATCCCAGGGTCCTGGGACCGTCAGGCTCCCTGCTCCACAGGGAAGCCTGCTTCTCCCTCTCCCACTCCCCCTGCTTGCGTTCCCTCTCTAGCTGTGTCTCTCTCTGTCAAATAAATAAATAAAAATCTTTAAAGAAAATTATAAAAAGAAAAACAAGTATCAAACAAAAACTTGTACAGAAATGTTTACAGAAGTAGTATTCATAATAGTCAAAAGGTGGCAACTACCCAAAAGTCCATCAAATAATAATGAATAGGCATTACTAATTTTTTTTTTTTAAGATTTTATTTGATAGAGATTGAGAGAGCACAAGCAAGGGGAGTGGCAGGCGGGGGAGGGGAAGAACTAGACTCCCTGCTGAGCAGGAAGCCAGAAGTGGGGCTTGATCCCAGGACCCCGGGATCATGACCTGAGCTGAAGGCATTCACTTAACCGACTGAGCCACCCAAGTGCCCCTGGTATTACTAATTCTTAAAAGCACTCAAAACCAAATGCCAGAGAGATTACTGGATTGCTCTCTTCGTACAGGTTTACAAAGAGTTCTTGTGGCAATTCTTGCACAAGGAAGGGGAACACAGGCCTCCAACACTTGTCTATAATGTGAAGCCAAAAGCTATATGGCACTATAGGCTGTCTTAGTAGGAACAGATGAAATGGAATAAAAATGGTAAGGGGACTTGGTACAAAGTCAAATCCAACCAACCTTTACACATTTTTTTTAACGTTTTACTTATTTGAGAGAGAGGGAGTGTGTGAGTGAGAAAGAAAGACCACAATCGGGGGAAGGGGTGAAGGAGAAGCAGACTCCCTCCTAAGCAGGGAGTCCAATGTGGAGCTTGATCCCAGGACCTGGGAACAAGACCTGAGCTGAAGACAGACACTTAACCAACTGAGTGGTACCCCTACAAATCATCTTTTAGTTCCTTCACCTATTGAAAGTTGGGAAATTTCCCCCTCGTGATTTAAAAACATCTCCTTGTGTTTGGGTTTTCATTATCTATTACCAAAAACTAAGCACAGTTTTAATTGTATCATGTAGACCAATATTCTCTCATTTACCATGCTGTCCTCACTTGACTAACCTTAGCAAAGTTACTTGGCCCAAGGAAAGCTAAATATAGATTTAGATCTATATTTGATCTAAATACAGGTTTAATTCTATCATGCTTTTGTCAAGAAAATGTTACTTTGCAATAACCTTTTGGCAATTATGACTGAAAAAAACAGACTCAAGTCACCTCGAATGCTGGGGGAAGGGATGATATTTTAAAGATACATACAGGAAAAAGGGTCCCAGGTTTCAAAGACTAGAACTCTTCAAAATGTGGTAACCTCTCTTGTAGTTCAAGAGCAGCTCTAATAATAAACAAGAATTATAGAAAATTAACCTCAAAAACCCTGGTCAATTAGTACTCCAATGTTCTATAATTAGTTAATTTGGCCCCTTCCCCTTATCATTCCATGGTTATTCCCACCATAACTACAGGATTTTTTTCTCTGTGCTTTCAGCTCAAGTTCCTGAGACAGATAGTTCACTTAACTATCACCATTATTGTTGGAGCAAAATTTTGCACCAAGCAATCTTATCTCTTCCTGATCATCTCAGAGAATGGCTTTCCTTGGGCCAAGTAACTTTGCTAAGATTAGTCAAGTGAGGACAGCATGGTAAGGGTCAGACAACAGAGGACATGATCATCTACCATGTTAAGCAACCAGTTGGGGTGCTTCCTCAGTGGACTGAGGCTCGGAGCATAGCAGGCTCCTAAAATATAAAGCCACCTCTCCAGCTTTTATGATCAGATGCAATCCCAGTATCTAACATATTACAATAGGAGAGAATTTATGCTCTCACAAAATGAGACACACAGGTATAAAAATGCAACAATTATATGGTTTCAAAGTAGAAAAAAAAACCCTGCGACACAAAAAACTCTACTTTAGCATCTCTGGTATATCAAATCCTGCTTGAATTCCTTCAACTGCTGGGAACTCCATACCAAAAAAAAAGCATAATCAGGCTATTCTAACAGATCTTTAAAAATCCTTGTTAGGGGCACCTGGGTGGTTCAGTTGGTTAAACATCAGCCTTCTGCTAGGTCATGATCCTGGAGTTTCAGGATAGAGCCCCCTTTCTGGCTCCCTGCTCACCAGGGGTGCTTCTCCCTTTCCTTCTGCCCCTCCCCCTGCTCCTTCTGTCTCTCTCTCCCTCATTCTTTCTCAAATCTTTTTTAAAAAATGTTTAGGATATGGGGCACCTGGGTAGCTCAATGGGTTAAAGCCTCTGCCTTCGGCTCAGGTCATGATCCCAGGACCCTGGGATCCAGCCCTGCATCAGGCTCTCTGCTCAGCAGGGAGCCTGCTTCCTCCTCTCTCTCTGCCTGCCTCTCTGCCTACTTGTAACCTCTCTGCCTACTTGTAATCTCTGTCAAATAAATAAATAGAATCTTTAAAAAAAAAAAAAAAATTTTTTTTAAGGATAAAGTTTACCTTCATGTAAACTCTGCCAATTAACCTTAATTTTTTTTCTGAAGAAAAACAGGTTTATTCATCCCAGCAAGAACCCTCCAAGTATCTGAATATCTCATACTTCTCTTTAGCCTTCTGTACACTACACCCCAGAGTAATTTAAACTTAAATTACTCTTCCTAGGACCTGATTCCAAACCCATGGCCATTCTCACTTCTTTGGGCACATCCTGTTTTGTTCAAGCCACTCGTTAAATACACACTGGGAACTAGGGACGCCTGGGTGGCTCAGTTGGTTAAGCGGCTACCTTCGGCTCGGGTCATAATCCCAGGATCGAGTCCCATATCGGGCTCCTTGCTCAGCAGGGAGCTCAGCAGGGAGCCTGCTTCTCCCTCTGCCTCTGCCTGCCACTCTGCCTGCCTGTGCTCACTTGCGCTCTCTCTCCCTGACAAATAAATAAATTTAAATAAATAAATAAATACATACATACACACTTGGAACTAAAGACAAAACCTGTGGGTTGGACAGGAACAGAATATTGTCGATTCATCGTTAGAACTCATCACTTATTTCATTAATCCAATATAAATTTTTCAGAAACTATATGACTCCAGTGTTTTATCTTAAGAAAATATGCTATAAATTTCCTAGATCTGCATTTCAGCACTACTAAATATTAACTGTATGCCCAAAAAATCATTTTTAATATCAGCAATTGTTTACTTTCAAAATTTTTACCATTGCCATCTCAATTAAGATTGTTAAAATCATGATACCAAAATAAAATCACATTCAAATATTAGTTTTGCCATGTAGCATCTCTAAGAGGTACTCCACTACACTAACAGCCTCCCAATTAACCTGCCTGAGAGCTTTCAGTAGCCAAAGGAGATGCTCAAGCTGGACAAAAAGTTTCCTACATAGCTAAATAATACTGATGCAGGGATGCCTGAGTGGCTCAGTTGGTTAGGTGGCTGCCTTTGGCTCGAGTCGTGATCCCAATGTACTGGGATCGAGTCGCACATCGGGCTTCCTGCTCACCAGGGAGACTGCTTCTCCCTCTGCCTCCGCCTGCCACTCTGCCTGCCTGTGTGCTTTCTCTCTGACAAATAAAATTTTTTTAAAAATATATTTTAAAATATTTTAAAAAAAATAGTAGTGATGCAGAGCACCCTAACACTCTACCTTAAGTAAAAAAAGATGATCTCAAAATGAATTACAGATGTATTTTAAGGGATCCTTTGAACCCTGGTAAAATTAACATAAAACTGTTAAGAGAAATGGACCACACTGAACTAAAAGGAACAGTGATACTTCAAAATGAAAAGAAGCTTCTGGACTCCCAAATTCCAGTGCATAAGAAGTACCTTGAAAACATTTCTCCTCAGCTACAAACACTTCTATAAGTTTTAAAAAAGGACTTACCAGAGAGTGGAACCAAAACCAGAAGAAAATAATAGATTAGGGAAAGACCTCCAGGTAGCAGAACTGGGCCCTATTCAAGGAACACTCACTGTCCCAGTTAGGAGACCCTCAAAAATGGGCCTGAATGGATTCAGACTTGCCACAGACCAGCAACTGCTACTGTTTCCCATTCCTCCCCTACTTGAGTGGGAATGTCTATTGAGGTTATCCTGTACTTGTCTCACCATTTTATGCTGGGTATATCTCTTCAGCTCCTACGTCTGTATCAAGAGGAACATAAGCTCCTCCCATCAAGGAGTACAATCTAATCCTTCCCATTCTTTTTTGAGTATGGTCTGGCTTTTTGTCTTGTTTGCCTAACACAATGTAGCAGAAAAGAAATGACTCAAGAAGCCTTTAGCATCCCTTCTTGACCTATTAGAACACTACTCCCACTTTGTAAAAAGCCCATGCTATTCCTAGTAGAAAGGCCATGTGGAAGAGAAACAACTGGTGTCCCCAATGACAACCCTAGATAATTGCCAGATACTTGAGTGGAGGACATCTTAAACTATCCAGCCCAGTCAAGTTGCCAGATAATTGAAGAGACATAAGTGATTCCAAGCAATAACATTCAAAACCAAACTACCCACCTTAGTCAAACTCGAATAACAGAATAGTGAGCAAATAATTGTTGTTTTAAGCCACTAAATTTAGGGATTATTTGTTATACACCATTAGGTAACTAAGACAATGATAAATAAAATAATGATACATCTTAATTTGATGAAATACGACAGCTAAACACATGTTTTTTAAAAATATCAACTTGACGGACGCCTGGGTGGCTCAGTTGGTTGGACGACTGCCTTCGGCTCAGGTCATGATCCCGGAGACCCGGGATCAAGTCCCGCATCGGGCTCCCAGCTCTGCGGTGAGTCTGCTTCTCCCTCTGGCCTTCTCCTCACTCATGCTCTCTCACTGACTCTCTCTCAAATAAATAAATAAAATCTTAAAAAAAAAAAATCAACTTGAGGAAGACAGTATGAACTTATGAGTTGACATGACCATAAAATAACATAGACCACAAATTACTACAACTATGTCCCAGATAAATGTTGAAAAATAAAGTTTGCAATGTTAGACTACCACAGAAGAAATCCTCAAAATTCTTTCCTAGTGCTGTCCAACCTCCAGTCACAAATGTTAAACGGATGAGGCAAGACTGACATCAACTAACTGTAAATGAAAACTATTTTGTTAAAATAAATAAAAATAATATTTATTATAAAAAATAAACAATTTTGGTAACATTCTTGAATTATGGGTCAATTTTTTTTATTAATATATAGTTTATTTGTTTCAGGGTACAGGTCTGTGATTCATCAGTCTTACACCATTCATAGCACTCACCATAGCACATGCCCTCCTCCTCAATGTCCATCACCCTGCCACCCCATCCCTCCCATTCCCCCTCCACTCCAGCAACCCTCGGTTTATTTCGTGAGACCAAGTGTCTCTTCAGGTTTGTCTCCCTCTCTGGTTTCATCTTGTTTCATTTTTCCCCCTCCCTTCCCCTATGATCCTCTGTCTTGTTTCTCAAATTCCTCAAATCAGTGAGATCATATAATTCTCCCTCTCTAACTGACTTATTTCACTTAGCACAATACCCTCTAGTTCCATCCACGTTGCAAATGGCAAGATTTTGGGGTTTTGATGGCTGCATAATATTCCAGTGTGTGTGTGTGTGTGTGTGTGTGTGTGTATGTGTATAAATACATATATATGCATACATATGTATATACATACATACTACATCTTCTTTATACAGTCATCTGTTGATGGACATCTAGGATGAGTCAATTTTAATGATGAGGTTTTCAATTTTCAACTCCAATTAAACTCTTAGGATACCATTGGTATTATTCCAACTTAAATATCATAAATAAGAATGGTGAACTGTAGCTCATTTTTAAGAGATTATTTTTAAAAGAGTAGAATTTTTGAGGCCCAAAATAAAAGAACAGAGTTATTAGGGAGGAAGCCTTTGCAGTGACAAAGCACTAAAATTCAGACAACCAGGGTCAGGTCTAGGGCAAACCACTTATGTTTGGCCTTGACTTCTCAACTATGACTGGCCCAAGAGATACTAGCACCCTTGAAGAATCTAAAGGAACACAAACTTTTATGAAATGAGTAAGTCTTGGGCAAGTACAGCATAGGGAATGTAATCAATCATATTATAATAGTGTTGTATGGTGAAAGATGGTAGCTTACACTTGTGGTGAGTGAGCATAGTAGAACATAGACTTGTAGAATCATTATGTTGTACACCTGAAACTAACAACATTGTGTGTCAACTATAGATCAATTTAAAAAAAAAACACCATGAACTTCACTAAATTAATAAGCAAAGAATATGGTTCACTGTAATTAAATCAATTTCTTGAATTACTATTAACACTACTTACTATGATCTAATTAAAGCCACCATGCATCAAGCACTTACTACATGCTAAATATATGATCATCTAATCCAATTAACAACCCTATGGTGAAGGTCCTATTATCCTGTTTTACAGAAGGGCAAACAGACATATGGAGAGGCTAAGTAATATCCCAAAGTCTTACAGCAAGTTAGTGGCAAAGCCAGGATCAAATGCAGGATTTTTTTTTAAATCTCTTGAGCAGATTTTGTAAGAGAATGTTCTCGTTTTTTAAGAAATACATACTGAAGTACTGGGGGGTAAAGAGGCATCATATCTGTGATTTAAGTCTCAAATGGCTGCAAAATACAAATGCATGATATGCATATATACACACTGTGTGTGTGTGTGTGTGTGTGTGTGTGTGTTGGAGCGAAAGAATGATAAAGCAAATATAAAATGTCAAAATGGTAACTTTCAGGGAATCTGAATAAAAGATACATGGGGGGGAAAATGAACTTTTGAGCAGAAACCTTTAACTACTACCCTCTGCTCTCTCTGTATGAGAGCCTCAAGTCCAAAGTCCCAATACAAAACAAGAATCTGGTGTCAGAAATGCAATCAAAAAGCAAACAGAGTGCCATCAGTAACAGACTAAGATTTAAATTCTAATGCCAATTCTGTACCACCTACACCTGGGTATAAGATACTGAGCAAGATAGCAATGAAAATCAAATAGTTTTTAATCAAGAAGAAATTTTTCACATTTGGCAATCATCCTATTTGGCAAATCATCCTATCATTTGGCTTTTTTCATCCACAGAATGAGATCTGAATAAATCCATTATAAGATTTTCCTTTCCCAGCTACAAAAATTTGATTCCATTTTTTAACTACATAAAATATTATTTCCAAAATGAATTTCCAATCCAATCAATAAGCATATTAATATGCTAAAAGATTAAAAGGTATGAAGGTTTTATCACTTATTAATTTTTCTATGCTTTGAGTAAACTGCACTCATTCTGGCACTTACTCATATATTTACACTGAACTTATAAAAGCCATATTATATAACTAATGTCTGATGATTATTTTATTTTTTTACTTTCTAAACATTTTTGTTAGATGAATAACCTTAAGGATATAAATTTCTTCAATATCTACTGAGTAAATGAGTAAGTGAATGGAACAAGGAGCGTAAAATAATTAATAAATGTTGACTATGTGAAAACTATTTTTTCCTCTCTAGCTTTACAGCCACACTGTAATAACTCAAGAGTGGATCTCAGAAACATCCACATAACAATTTTGCAGATTATTATATATTTCCAGTTATTCCAAGTTTCTTGATATACAATAAAAACTATTCAAATTCCATAAAATCTTTCATTTAGCCTATCACAACCACTAGAATCAAGCAGGAGCTAAAAAAACAAACAAACAAACAAACAAACTGAATCCAGCAAAATTATTTTACAACAGCTGATAAAAACAAGTAAGCCATTACAGTTAACATTATCTAAGAAGATTATCCTCAGAAATTATTTTCATGACAGTTCAAATGAAGATGCTGGCAAAAGTGCTCCTAACATAAAAGTGAAGGAAAAGAAATGTTGAAGACTAAAAAAGCAGTAGAAACCAAATACTTTTTGATCATTTAGTTCATTCCGCCTACCCTATGAGATAGGGTTTGGAGAGCTTCCAGGTTGAACCTATGGAGGTACTGGGAGACAGGTATGCCTGGAGGCTAGATGTTCACTCCTCAGCCCTTGCCCTAGGCATCTCCTCTGTTGAGCCATTTCTGAATTGTAGCCTTCATAATTAACTGGTAATCTGACCATTCATTAAAAATGGTAAAGCCCAAAGGAACTAAGATGGCAGAGTAGAAGGAGGACCCCAGGCTTGCCTAGTCCCTGGAACTCCGCTAGATAAATATCAAATCATTTTGGACACCCAAGAAATCGTTCTAAGAACAGAATTGCAAAAACGGAGATAAGACCACATCATGCAAGGTTGGAGATGTGGAGACATGATCTGGGGGGAGAAGAGGATCACAGATGCCTCGTAGAGGAGGGAACCCTGTCATGGAGAGAGGTGAGAGAGAGAGAGAGAGAGAAGAGTGCACAGGGGATCACAGAAAAAAGATACTTCCTCAAAGCCAGTGACTGGGAAAATGAGAGGGCTGATTTTTGTGAGTTTTTACAACCACAGGGCTCAAACACTAGAATTTTAGAGGACCATGGCATGGCGGGTGTGGAGCCCAGCTGGTGATGCAGTGCTCCTGTGGAGAACTACTACAGATAGCCCAGGGCAGACAACATGATCTGAGGATCCCCTAGGACACACTGGGAGAGATGATTCCCCCTTCTTGGAGCACATCTAAAAGAGGTGGCTTGCCTCTCTGGGGACAAACATGTTGGCAGATGCCATTACTCTCTCCCACCCCCCCAGTATAAACTAACTTCAGTGAACAGCACAGTGCCAACAGTGGCATAAATCACTTACACCAAGTCCTGGCCCTGTGCATTCGGCAGGTGCCGCTTTTCTCAGGCAAGTGTGTCTGAGAACCAGCACAGCAGGCCCCTCCCCCAGAAGAGCAGCACAAACCCCAGCCCCCCAACACACACACACATACCACATCTACTGACCACAGAGTTCTGCAAAGCTTCAGCTGGAGTGGATACAGCATCAGGTCTCTTTTAGCAAGCAGACCAGAGCACACCTAGTTAAAACTCACCAGATGCTGGCCCATGTCCAAACACTCCCCACTGCAGGCAAGGAAAAACACTGCAGAGGACTGACCTCAGGGAAAGAGCAAGCAAAACACAGCAACACAGCACACACAGCATACACCAGAGACACTTCCTGAACCACCAGGCCCTGAACAGTAGATGACCTCTTCTTTATAAAGTCAATACTCTCAGGAACAGGAAACACAATAGGTTTTCCTAACACACAAAAGAAGATGGAGATGAAAATGCCAAGACAGAGGAGGAATTCATCCCATAGAACCAGAAAAGGTCTTGGGCAGGCATCTACTTGAAATAGACATAAGTAATATGCTTGATCCAGAATTTATCTTTTAAAGATCCTGTTTATTTTAGGGAAAGAGAAAGTGTGTAAGCACAAGTGGGGGAAAGGGGCAGAGGGAGAAGCAGAACCCCCACACCCCCTGAGCCCAATGTGGGGCTCAATCCCAGGACCCCAAGATCATTACCTGAACTAATGTCAGATGTTTAACCAACTGAGCCACCCAGGTGCCCCTCGATCCAGAATTTAAAGCAACAATCATAAGGATATTAGGTGGGCTTAAGAAAAGCATAGAAGACACCAAGGAGGGGCGCCTGGGTGGCTCAGTGGTTTAGCCTCTGCCTTCGGCTCAGATCATGATCCCAGGGTCCTGGGATTGAGCCCCACGTTGGGCTCTCTGCTCAGCAGGGAGCCTGCTTCCTTCTCTCTCTGCCTGCCTCTCTGCCTACTTGTGATCTCTATCTGTCAAATAAATAAATAAAAAAAAATCTTTAAAAAAAAAAAAAAAAAGACACCAGGGAGTCCCTTATGCAGAAACCAAAGACCTAAAAACTAGTCAGCCTCAACTAAAAAACACTGTAAACAGATATGAAACCAACTGGATGTAATGGATGAAAGGATGCAGAGGAATGAATAAGTGACACAGAACATAAAATCATGAAAAATAATGAAGCTAAAAAGAAAAATATTAAGTTGTGAATACAGACTCAGGGAACTTAAAGACTCCTTAAGGCAAAGTAATATTCCTATAATAAGAATCCCAAAAGAACAGAGGGAAAATGGGGCAGAAGGTTTAATTGAGGAAATTATAGCTGAAAACTTCTCTAATTTGGGGATGGAAACAGACATTCAAATCCAGGAGGCAGAGAGAACTCCCACCACATCAACAAAAGCAGGCCAACACCAAGACAAATCAGTTAAATTTGCAAAATACAGAAATAAAAATATCCTAAAAGTAGTAAATGAAAAGAAATCCCTAACTTATATATAAGGGAAGACAGATAAGGTTAGCAGCAGATCTCTCCACAGAAACTCGGCAGGCCAAAGAAAGTGGCAGGATATATTCAACGTGCTAAATGGGAAAAATATGCAGTCAAAATACTCTATCTAGGAAGGCAGTCACTCAGAATAGACGGAGAGATGAAGTGTTTCCCAGACAAACAAAAACTAAAGGACTTCGTGACCACTAAACCAGTCCTGCAAGAAATATTAAAGGGGACTCTTTGAGTGAGAGAGAAAGACTAAAAACGACAAAGACTAGAAAGGTACAGAAAATCTCCAGAAACAACAACTTAATAGATAATACAATGGCACTAAATTCTTATCAGTAATCACTCTGAACATAAATGGACTAAATGCTCCAATCAAAAGACGCCAGGTACCAAAATGGATTTAAAAAAAAAAAAAAAAAAGACCCAACTTGTTTTTGCTGCCTACAAGAGACTCATTTTAGACCTAAAGACATCTGTAGATTGAAAGTGAATTGATGGAGAAATATTTATCATCTAATGGAAGTCAAAGAAAGCTGGAGTAGCCATCCTTATTTCAAATTAGATTTTAAATCAAAGACTGTAACAGAAGAAGGGCACTATATCATAACAAAGGGGTCTATCCAACAAGAAGATCTAACAATTATAAATATTTATGCCCCCAACATATTAGACAATTAATAACAAACATAGGCACTCATTGATAATAATAATGGGGGATTTCAACACCCCACTTAGAGCATGAACAGATCATCTAAGCAGAAAAGCAAAATGCAAACAATGGCTTTGAATGATACACTGGACCAGATGGACTTAACAGATATATTCAGAACATTTCATCACAGGACATTCTCCAGATGACATACTGGGTCACAAATCAGGCCTTAACAAGTACAGAAAGACTGAGGTCATACCATGCATATTTTCCCAACCACAATGCTATGAAACTTCAAGTCAACCACAAGAAAAAAATTTGGAAAGACCACCAATACATGGAGGTTAAAGAATATCCTACTAAAGAATGAACAAGTTGACCAGGAAATTAAATTAAAAAAAAAAATACATCGAAACAAATGAAAATGAAAACATGACAGTCCAAAACCTTTGGGATGCAGCAAAAGCAGTCATAAGAAAGAATTATATAGCAATACAGGCCTACCTCAGGAAGCAAGAAAAATCTCAAATATACAACCTTACACCCATAGGAACTACAAAAAGAAATGAAGCCTAAAGCCAGCAGAAAAGTGAATAAAGATTAAAGCAGAAATAAATGATACAGAAATAAACAAAAAAAAAACAGAAGAACAGACCAATGAAACCAGGAGCTTCTTCTTAGAATGAATAAAACTGATAAACCCCTAGCCAGACTTATCAAAATAGAAACAGAAAGGACCCAAAGAAATAAAATTACAATTGGGCCTGGGTGGCTCAGTCAGGTAAGCATCCAACTCTTGATTTCAGCTCACGTCATGATCTCAGTGTCAGGAGACTGAGCCCTCTGTCAGGCTCCGTGCTGCACCTGGAGTGTGCTTGAGATTCTCTCTCTCCCTCTCCCTCTGTCTCTCCCCCTACTCATTCTCTCTCTCTCTCTCTAATAAATAAATCTTAAAAAAAATAAAACCACAAATTAGAGAGATCACAACCAACACCACAGAAATAAAACAATTCTAAGAGATTATGAAAAATTATATACAAATAAACTAGGCAATCTGGAAGAAATGGATAAATTCCTAGAAACATATAAACTGAGCCAGGAAGAAATAAAAAAATTAAGCATACCAATAACCAGCAAGAAATTGAATCTATAATCAAAGTCTCCCAACAAACAATAGTCTAGGACCAGACAGCTTCCTAGGAAATTCAACCAAATATTTAAAGAGTTAACACCTATTCTTCCCAAACTGTTCCCAGTAATAGATATGGAAGAAAAACTTCCAAACTTATTCTATGAGGCCAGCATTACCTTGATTCCGAAACCAGACGTTAATTAATAATCAAAATTAAAAAAGAGAATTACAGGCCAGTATCACTGATGAACATGAATGCAAAAATTCTCAACAAAATACTAGCAAACTAAATCCAACAGTACATTAAAAGAATCATCCATCACAATCAAATGGGATTTATTCCTGGGCTGCAGGGGCACTTGGATATTCACAAACCAATGTGATAGACCACAGTAACAAAAAAACAAAAAACAAAAAAAAAAAGAGTAAGAACCATATGATCCTGTCAATAGGTGCAGAAAAAGTATTTGACAAAATACAGCATCCTTTCCTGATAAAAGGTCTCAACAAGGTAGGGATAGATGGAACATACCTCAACATATAAAGGCCATATACAAAAGACCCACAGAGACTATCATCCTCATTAGGGAAAGACTGGCAGCTCTCCCTCTATGGTCAGGAACAAGACAGGGATGTCCACTCTTACCATTGTTATTTAACATAGTACTGGAACTCCTAGTCTTAGCAATCAGACAAGAAAAAGAAATAAAAGTCATCCAAATCAGCAAGGAAGAAGTCAAATTTTCACCATTAAAAGAAGATATGATACTCCCTCCATATAGGAAACCCAAAAGACTACCAAAAAATTTTGCTATAACTGATAGACAATTCACTAAAGTTGCAGGATACAAAATCAACTTACAGAAATCTGTGGAATTTCTATACAGCAATAATGAAGCAGCAAAAACAGAAATCAAGGAATCAATCCCATTTACAATTGCACAAAAAACCCTGAGATACCTAGGAATAAACCTAACCAAAGAGGTAAAAGATCTGTACTCCGAGAACTGTAGAATATGTATGAAGAAAATTGAAGAGAAGACAAAGAAATGGGAAAACATCCCACGCTTATGGATTAGAAGAACAATTATTGTTAAAATGCCTAGGATATCTAAAGCAATCTACACATTCAAAACAAACCCTATCAAAATATCACCAGGGTTTTTCACAGAGCTAAAACTAACAACCCTAAAATTTGTATGGAACCAAAAATGACCACCAATAGCCAAAGCAGTCTTGAAAAAGAAAGGCAAACTTCAGAAAACAGTGTGGAGGTTCCTCCAAAAATTAAAAATAGAGCTACCCTATGACCCAGCAATTGCACTACTGGGTATTTACCCCAAAAGATACAGATGTAGTGAAAAGAAGGGCCACATGCACCCCAATGTTCATATTAGCAATGTCCACAGTAGCCAAACTGTGGAAAGAGCTAAGATGTCCTTTAACAGATGAACGGATAAAGATGTGGCCCATATATACAACGGAATATTACTCAGCCATCAGAAAGGATGAATACCCACCATTTGCATCAACATGGATGGGACTGGAGAAGATTATGCTATGTGAAATAGGTCAAGCAGAGACAGAAGTATCATAAGGTTTCACTCATATTTAGAACGTAAGGAATAGCATGGGAGGGCATTAGGAGTAGGAAGGGGAAAATGAAGGAGGGAAATCAGAGGGGGAGATGAACCATGAGAGACCATGGACTCCTGAAACAATCTGAGGGTTTTACAGGAGAGTGGGGTGGGGAGGTTGGGTTAGCCCAGTGATGGGTATTAAGGAGGGCATGTGTTGTGATGAGCACTGGGTGTTATATGCAAACAATGAATCATGGAACACTACATCAAAAACTAATGATGTGGGGCACCTGGGTGGCTCAGTGGGTTAAGCCTCTGCCTTCAGCTCAGATCATGATCTCAGGATCCTGGGATCAAGCCCCGAATCGGGCTGTCTGCTCAGCGGGAAGCCTGCTTCCCCCTCTATCTCTGCCTGCTGCTCTGCCTACTTGTGATCTTTCTCTGTCAAATAAATAAATAAAATCTTAAAAAAAAAAAAAAAACCCTAATGATATACTGTATGGTGATTAACATAATTAAAAAAAAGAAAAAGAAGGGCAAAGCTGAAAGCTTCACAATTCTGGACTTCAAGTTATATGACAAAGCTGCAGTGATCAAGACAGTATGGTCATGGCACAAAAACAGATATACAGATCAATGGAACAGAATTGAAAATCCAGAAACGGATCCACAACTCTATGGTCAACTAATCGACAAAACAGGAAGAAACCTTCAATGGAAAACAGTCTCTTCAACAAATGCTGTTGGAAAACCTGGACAGTTACATGCAAAAGAATAAAACTGGACCACTTTCTTACACTATACATAAAAATAAATTCAAAATGGATGAATGACCTCAATGTGAGAGAGCAATCATCAAAATCCTAGAGAACACAGGCAGCAACCTCTTTGACATGGGCTGTACCAACTTCTTACCAGATACATCTCTGGAGGCAAGAGAAACAAAAGCAAAAATGAACTATTGGGACTTCATCAAGAAAAAAAGCTTCTGCACAGCAAAGGAAACAACCAACAGAACTAAAAAGCAATCTTCTGAATGGAAGAGGACATTTACAAATGACATATCTGATAAAGGGTCAGTGTTCAAAATCTATACACAACTCAAACTCAACACCCAAAAAATAAATAATCCAGTCAAGAAATGGGCAGAAGTCACGAATAGACTCTTTCCCAAAGAACACATCCAGATGGCTAACATATGTGAAAAGATGCTCACCATCACTCAACTTCAGGGAAATACAAATCAAAACTACTATGAGGTTATCACCTCACACCAGGCAGAATGGCTAAAATTAGCAAAATTAAAATTAACAGGAAACAAGTCCTGGTAAGGATATGGAGAAAGGGGAACCCTCTAGCACTGTTGGTGGGAATGCAAACTGGTGCAGCCACTCTGGAAAAACAGTATGGAAGTTCCTCAAAAAGTTAAAAATAGAACTATACTATGACCCAGTAACTGCACTATTAGATATTTTCCCAAAGGATCCAAAAATACTGATTCGAAAGGACATATGCTCCATGATGCTTATATCCGTGTTATAAACAATAGCCATATTATGGAAAGTGCCCAAATGTTCACTAAATAATGGATAAAGAAGCTGTAGTACATATATATGACGGAATATTACTCAGACATCAAAAAATGAAATCCTGCCACTTGCAACGTAGATGGAGCTACAGTGTACTATGCTAAGTGAAAGAGTTAGTCAGAGAAAGACAAATTCCATGTGATTTCATTCATATGTGGAATTTAAGAAATAAACATTAACATAGAGGGAAAACAGGCAAACCACAAAATGGAGTCTTAACAATAGAAAACAAACTGAGGGTTGCTGGAGGGGAGGCGGGTGGGGGATGGGTATTAAGGAGGGCACTTGTTGTGGTATTGTATTTAAGTGATAAATCATAAAATTCTACTAATGAAACAAATATGCCACTATATGCTAACTGAAATTTAAATACAGAACTTAAAACAATCTAATAGGTTTTGTTTTACGGTTTCGGGGGTTTGGTTTGGTTTTTTGTTTTTTTCTTCAGAGAAGGAGAAAGAGGAGTGGGGGAGGGACAGACAAGAGGAGAAGAGAGAATCCTAAACAGGCTCCACACCGCGTGTGGATGCCAGGCTCAATCTCCCAACTCTGAGATAATGACCTGAGCCGAAATCAAGAGTCAGACTCTTAAGTCAGGCACCAGAGCCACCGAGGTACCCCAAAAGTCGAATAACTTTTAACCAAGAAGAAATTAGGAAGGTTGCCAAATGTGAAATATCATAGTTTGAAAATATGAAATTTTTCAATACTGGGATATTGAAAATAACAGATCTGAAAAGAATGGACCATAAGTTAACAAAAAGATAAAGTCAGGAACTTTTTTTTTTTTTTTTTTTAATTTACAGACAGAGATCACAAGTAGGCAGAGAGGCAGGTTGGGGGGCCAGGAGCAGGCTCCCCGCTAAGCAGAGAGCCCGATGTGGGGCTCAATCCCAAGACCCTGAGATCATGACCTGAGCTGAAGGCAGAGGCTTTAACCCACTGAGCCACCCGGGCGCCCCAAAGCCAGGAACTTTTATATTTAAGTAGAGAGGATGAGAAATGCTATTTCAAAAATCACACGTAAGAAGAAAGACTATGCAGTAGATGTAAAGCTTCACTTTAAGTAGCAGGGCAGGTAGACACAAAAGGAAAGATAAACGGTCATATATACAGTCCTGTGACAGTCACCAAAAACCAAAAAGGGTAAGGCTATAAACAGGAATATGTGTACAGCCAAATCTTCTTTAGGCCTAGATTATCCATCCCTTGAAACATTTTATGGATTTGAATAGTCATTGTCCTCTGAGTGCCTCCACCTTATAAGTAACAAAAAAGTTTTGTAATTTTATGCCACCACAAATGAGTATTTAAAACTACTTTTGGAAGGCACCTGGGTGGCTAAGTCTGTTATGCATCTGCCTTAGGCTCAGGTCATGATCCTGGGTCCTCAATTTGAGCCCCACCTTGGGCTCCCTGCTCAACAGGGAGCCTGCTTCTCCCTCTCCCTCTGCTGCTCCCCCTGCTTGTGTTCTCGCACTATCAAATAGAAAAATAAAATAAAACTAGTTTTGGAGGGGCACCTGGGTGGCTCACATGGTTAGGTGGCCTACTCTTAAATTCAGCCCAGGTCATGATGCCAGGGTTGTGGGATTGAGCCTCACATCAGGCTTCACTGAGTGTGGAAACCTGCTTAGGATTCTTCCTCTGCCCCTCCCTCCTCACGTGCTTGCCCTCCCCCTCTAAAATAAAAATAAATAAATCTTTAAAACTACTTTTGGGAAAAAAATTTAAAAATGAATCTACTTTTGGGTTTAGAATTACTACAAAGACCACACCTATGGCAGAAAAGCAAAGTGTCATGGCAACATCACATGTCACAAAAAAGCAGTCCAGGTTAAGAAGAAAACAATGTCTTGCCCTAACAAGGGAATCAGCTACACAAAATGAGCCATGAAATGGAATGACCAAATAGAAAAGAGCCAAACTGTCAGATGCTGAATAAATAACATCAACAAAGTATCTGAATTAGGAAAAGCTAACAGGTTCTCAATATTATACCTTCAAAATATTTTAAAATAACACCTATTTTGCAAGTTATGTATTCAGAATGTCTATGATTAAAGAATAATCAGATTTTCCACAACATGGAATGATGGAATACCAAATACTAAATGGGGGAAGAGGGGTGCGGAAGGGAGGAAAGTACTCTCCTTAAAGTGCAACCGTATCAGTTATAAAAGCCTGAAAAGTTCCAGGCCATTTGCACAGAATATTCTGAAAGGACACTAGGAGCAAAAGACTGAGTTGATTCTACATTCCTACACAGTGAATCAAGTTGTCGAGAATCATTATCATTTAATTATAATAATCCCCCATGAAATTAAAAGGCCAATAATAAAAAAGATATTTTTCCCTTCCAGAATTTAAGGTTTTATTTTTAAATAATTTCTACACCCAACATGGGGCTTGAACTCACAACCCCAAGATGAAGAGTAGCATGCTCCACGGACTGAGCCAGGCGGGTGCCACCCCCTTCCAGGATTCGTAATAAGAGACAAAACCGGGAGTAAGGAGATGTAAACTCAAGGCAAAAGAGACACTTGTGAGACCACAAAATAAAGTTACTCTTTCATATTGTTTGACTACAAATTAAAGTTACTATTGCACATACCCAGAAAAAATAATAATAAACTTTGACCAACAGCTGGAAACAAATTATACTTGTAAGCAGCTGTGGCTCATTAAGAAACCTAGACTTTTATTCTTTAAATAGGCATTTACTCAGATGTTGCAGTAGTTTAAGCACAGATCATAAACATCTTAGCCTCCTCCCTCATTGCCCGTTTCTGTGCCAAGCCCTTCCCAAAGCCGGCGTTGATAAGGTTCACTCCAAGAAGGAAAGCAGCTCAAGAACGAAATGCTATCCTCACACAGCCCAGAGAACCGGTGACGCACCAGGAGCTTGGAAAACATAGCGTCGTTCACCTTACTAAGAGCAGTTAGGTAAAGAAGATGGTCGTCCACGTGCACTATTGTTTCCCAGGTGTGTTTATTTATTTTTCACTTCGGCTTCGATATCAATACTCTCAACCTCAATCAAATGGGGGGGGGGAGCAGCGCCGCTGTTTTTTCAGCGTACCCGGTGCCCTCACCTCTCTTCTACACCTCTGCCCTCACCCCCCACGCAGCCCTTCGCCGCCGCTGCGGGTCCCCATGACAACCCCACCCGAAGGCGATCCCCTCCGCCGCCTCCCCGCTCCGGGCTCCCGGCCCCCGCCCGGACACGGCCCGCCACACTCGCCTGTCAAGCGACAACTCCACCTGTCCTGAGCTCTACTCTCCTCGCTCCCGAGAGACGGGCCGGGAACCCGAGAGACGGGCCGGGAACCCTCCCGACGCGCGGGCCCACTCCCAGGCGAGGGCACGACCGTCGCCAGTCGGGAATGTGCGGAGGGGGCGGCGGGAGAGGGAGCCGAGGACGTTCCACTCCAACCCCCAAACGAGCGGTGCGAGGGCCGGGGCGCGACCCCCAAATGGGGAGCGGGCCGCCCCGAGCTCCTGTCTAGGTGGCTAAGGGGAGCCGAGGGGCGGGCTCGGTGGGCGCGAAGGAACTTGCCATTTTCACAAACAACAACGCGTCGCGGCGGCGGAAGGCTGCTGGGGACCACACGCTCACCTTGAAAGGGTTGTTGAGATCCGGGTCCGCAAAAGGGTTACTATCGAAATCCGACATCTCTCTGGCGCTTGGCGTCACCCACCGGACCCAGGCGCAGAGAGGGAGACGAGGCGAGGCCGCCGCCCCCCTGCGCGCTCACGTCGCCGCCGCCGCCGCCGAGCAGATCCGGGTGCAGCTCTCGGGGCCACCCAGCCGGCCGCGCCACTGAGCATGCCCGGTGCCACGGGCTCCCGGCCGGCGGCGCCGTTCCCGTTCGCGATCCCGTTCTTCCGGGCCTGGATCCAGCGTTCCGGGCTTTGGCTGCGACCGAGTGGGGACCAGGGGCGGAGGGAGCGGAGAGCCGGGGTGACCCGTCCTGCGTTCCCTGGACCGAAGATTACGCGTCTTGATGAGGAATGAGTTTGGCTAGAATTATATTACTATCCACTTAGGATAGGCTGCCGGTGAGCGAACGTGACTTGGGGAAGAGGTGGTATTCTATGAGCAAGACACACACTGACCCCCTTTCCCCAGGTTGGGAAGGCAGCCTGAGAAGTACGCTGCACACCCGGGGAGGGGGCAGCTATTTAACCACGCTTCCAGCACATGGCTGGAGAGGCTCCGGCAGCTGGAGAAGCTCCGCACCTGGCTCCAAGGACAATGTCCCGTGGGGACCTGACCTCGCTAATGAGTTCTGCACACACACCCCACCTGACGCCACCTGGGAATCGCAGCCTCTCGCCTTCCGGTCCCTGGACTCTAGGTTACTGATAAATCACGGAGACCAGTCTCGCGTTACCGATCCGGAATGGCTCCACAGGGGGTTCGGAAAGTGGGAAGATCCAGTATTAGGTTCCAGCCCCTGCTCCCATTCTCCGGAATCTGCAAAATGGCTACTTTTCCGGAAATGAATGGGGCTGGGATGAGGATGAAACGAATTTAGAAATCAAGGTCCTCAAGTTAATGTTAGTGGTGATAAAAGGATGTTTTTGTTGTTTTTACTTTAAGGTATTTGGGCGCAAAATATACACCTCAGATTTTTTTCCTTAACAGCCCCCAACAGCAGGGATGAGAGCACAGAAAAATGGGTGCGTGTAAAGAATTTTTGTACTATTTGTTATCCTACCCCTGAAGTTAATGAGAGGGCATCCCCTTCCCCACTTTCATCTTTCTTCTCTAACAGAAAAGCATTTAGCAGATGAAGCAACGAAGAGACAGAATTCTCACTTGGTCTGTCCCTAGGATTTGGGGAAAAAACTAGAATTAGTCTTACTAGCTTGTGAGGGGGGGAGGGGGAGGGGAGCTTGCACCATGCAAAGTCACCTGGGAAATGATACTTCTTCCCCACTCTGAAAACACTAGTTCTAGGAACGATGACAAAAACCAGATTTATTATAATCTCTTTGCCAGGATCCAAGTTGAAATATAGGACAAAGAAGCTGCTTCTAGGGACCTGACTAGGAGGGTTAACCGATAAGTGAGGACAGAGAAGAGCATGGCAGAGCTTCAAGATTCTAGATATAAGAAAGAGCTAACGGATTCACCACCCTATCCTCCACAGCTGCCTGGTGTTTGGTTCATTAGTTTAGTGCTCAAAACATGTGTCGGGTTCAAATCCCGGTTCTGATGGGACTAGTGCTATCCCTTAATATCTTTGAATCCGTAAAGAGTTATTTGGGAATTATGTAAGAGCTAGAAAAAGTGTCCTGCGTGTGTTTAGTGCCTAACAAATATTGGTTGAATGTCTGAAAATGTCAAGAGGGCCCAGTCCACTGTTGTTAAATGCTTTTTTCCTCAACTCTCCTAAGATTGACCTTGCCCACCTGATCTGCTTGTCTCACCACTTTGGCCCTTACTCCTTCCACCTGTCCTCCAAATGACTCAAATAATCAGAAGCTATTTATTATGCATCTACTATGTTCCAAGACAATGAGTATCAGCTTAGTCTGCATTGCAGGATGGAAATTTCCAATACAGTGTGTTTACAGCTAATGATATTATCACCTAATGCAAAGACTTAACAGACTTTACTGTTACAGAATCCTGTTATTGATGCAGACACCCACCTCTGCACATCTTTTATCTTTTAAATTCTGCTTGAAGGAATCTCAGATAGGGGGCCTGGATCTGCATACAGACTGGTGTTCTCAATTTTTTTTCTCTTTATTCTTTGTTTTCCCTTCTCTCTTTCCCTACTTTAACAACCAGTATGATCCTTTCAACATTCTTATAACATTGTATATCTACATGCACATAATACATGACCATACACAATACATAATACATACTCATGTAGACATATTGCATATACAAAGTTTTAGCATTGTCTTGAAAATGGATCACATGTAATATTTTCCTGAAACTTGTTTTTCTCATTCAATGATATTTCTGGCAGTTTCTCAGTGAAATGTGCATTAGCAAAGAGACAGTCTAAGCTTTCCTACCCCAATACACCTCGTAAATATTACTTTTTTAAAGTTTTTATTTATATATTTTAAGTAATTTCTACCCCCAAAGTGGGATTGAACTTCGCATGATCTTCTGGCTAAGCCAGCCAGGTATTCCAGTATTCTCACTTTTTACGTGTACCATGACTGTAGAAGTGAAAGCGCTGGGAAGCATTGCCTAGTGGAAATCCCTCCAAATCAACAACTATGCATCTATTTTATTCTCTTTAACAGTTGCAAGATCAGCATTTTTAAAGGACTCCAGGTGACTCTATAAAAGTGATATGCTGGGGGCGCCTGGGTGGCTCAGTGGGTTAAGTCTCTGCCTTCAGCTCAGGTCATGGTCCTAGGGTCCTGGGATCGAGCCCCACATAGGGCTCTCCGCTCGGCAGGGAGCCAGCTTCCCCTCTCTCTGCCTGCCTCTCTGCCTACTTGTGATCTCTCCCTCTCTCTCTGTCAAATAAATAAATAAAATCTCAAAAAAAAAAAAAAAAGTGATATGCTGACCACACTTTAAGAACCCTGATATAAGGAGGTTCAGACATATGGTCCAGGGTGAGCTTATTGATTAGCTTTCATGAAATCTAGACTCCTAGGACATGAGAAATGAAAGGGAGCTGAGCTCTTTCATGACAGGAGAAGAAACTGTCTTTGGACTGGTTACGTAATTTGCCTCAGTGGCAAAGGGAGTGAGTGAATAGAGGAACTAGGAACAAAACTCCATTCTCTCAGCTCACATTTCAGACATTAAATTGATAAGTTTGGTTAGTGGTATATTTCATAAAGGAAGACGAAATGCTATGTGGAAGACAAAGTCAGCAAGTGGGAGGCTTCACTGGTTGGACTTATTCATTTTCCAGGAGGTGCCCCTAAATTTGGTAGAACAAAGAATGAAGAATTAAAACTAGTTTCTGGATCCAGATTTGCCATAAACCAGCTGTGTGAACTTTCTCAAATCAATTCCCCTCTCTGATCAGAAGTTTCACACTAATTATTCAGCAAGTATTTAGGGAGCACCTACTAACATAAACAGTGTTTTAGATGTTAAGGATAAAGCAATGAATGAGATAAAAAATGTAGAGACTTCAAATAAATAAATAAAATCTTTAAAAAAAAAAAAACCATTTAAAAAAATGTAGAGACTGTTCCCAGGAAACTTCCTAAAAGGCCTACAACATAGCTAAATGATACTTTGGGTCCTTTGGACAGCTCAATTATTTTATTAACCTGTGGCAATGTCTCACCCCTCCCTAACTCTGTTTTGTTTTTGTTTTTGTTTTTCTTTAGGGTATGCCTCACACCATTATCATGCTTCTTCTTCCTCAGTCTAACAAATCAAATTTGAGAATCTGTTGGGCAGGGGTTATAAGCTACATTCCATGTTTTCTACACTGCTAGCATATAGCTGGTAAATGTTGATAAAATGTCAGGTTAGAAATTTACATTTTTTACTTCAAAAGGTTCATTGGACTCTGGGTTCACTAATGTGTTAAAACTGAAATTCATCATCTGTCACAGTGGACCCTGTCTCGAGATTTTCTGCTGTGACTGCTGCTATTAACAAAGTATTCAAGAGGGGTACCTGGGTGGCCTAGTCATTAGGCGTCTGCCTTCAGGTCAGGTCATGATCCCAGGGTCTTGGGATCAAGCCCCGCATCAGGTTCCCTGCTCTGTGGGAAGCCTGTTTCTCCCTCTCCCACTCTCCTTGCTTATGTTCCCTCTCTTGCTCTCTCTGTCTCTGTCAAATAAATAAATAAAATCTTTTTAAAAAATTGTTTAAAAAAAAAGTATTCAAGAAATGATTATTTACAGTTAACATTTCTTAGTTTATAAAAAGGAATCTCAAATAACATCTTTGCTCAGAATAAACCCAAACACAAGATTAAGAACAACCATTTTAGTAGTCAATATAAACAGAGCTGTGCAAGTACTATGATAAAATCTTCTGGATTGAAACTCTAAATTCCAAACAATGATGTCATAGAAACATTGTCATGGTATGGGCCAAAGAAATGCAGAAACTAACTGTGGGGCGTCTGGGTGGCTCAGATGGTTAAGCGTCAGAGAGGAGCCTACTTCTCCCTCTCTCTCTCTCTCCGCCCCCTCGTGTGCTTCTCTCAAATAAATAAAATCTTTAAGAAAAAAAAAAGAACTATAGAGTTCATTTTATTGGCTACAAGAGTCTGAAATTATCCTCATTTTGCAAGACAAAATGCATTTTGCAAAACATTATTATACATACATGTATGGGCACCTGGGTGGTTCAGTCATTAAGTATCTGTCTGCCTTTGGCTTAGGTCATGATCCCAGGGTCCTGGGATGGAGCCCCATCGGGCTCCCTGCTCTGCCAGAAGCCTGTTCTCCCTCCCACTCGCCCTGCTTGTGTTCCCTCTCTCGCTGGTCTCTGTCAAAATAAATAAATAAATAATTTAAAATACATACATGTAATACACACACACATATATATACCTAAATATTGAGGCATTAACCAGTGATCATATTTAAGATATTATAAAAAAGGAAAATAAATTGTGTTGTAGTAAAATATGTAAACTATATAGTAAATTCTGTAGTATATATGTACTATATTATATAGTACATATAGGTAAATTATGTAGTACTATAGTAGTTATATAATAATAGTAAAACATACATACTAATATATATAGTAATGTGTAGTAATGTATATATAGCTATATATAAATATAGTAAAGTAGTAAAATAAGTGTTACAGTCCTACAACTCCTTTGGACATTAGTGTGAGAAGCAGAACTAGGACTACTGTTATTTTGATCTAGGTACATTTTCAGAAAACTGATTTTGGTTTTTTTCATGAACAATTAATTTTATAATTACACCTGATATTACCTAATGTCTGTGCAGTTCCATAAAAGTCTTCAAAGTAAGGGCAGTTTACAATTTTTTTTAAGATTTTATTTATTTATTTGACAGACAGAGATCACAAGTAGGCAGAGAGAGAGAGAGAGAGAGAGAGAGGAGGAAGCAGGCTCCCCGCTGAGCAGGGAGCCAGATGCGAGGACCCTGGGATCATGACCTGAGCCGAAGGCAGAGGCTTTAACCCACTGAGCCACCCAGGCACCCAGGGCAGTTTACAATTCTTAACCTGCAAATTAGGCATAAATCTTCAGGGAACTCTTGGAAAAGAAGAAATAATCACAGCAATCTAACCCATTTTCTAATCTCCCAAAATAAATACCCCAAATCTGACTATTGGGTTTGGTTGTTTTTTCTTTCTTTTTTTTTTTTTTTTAAGATTTTATTTATTCATTTGGCAGAGACACAGCAAGAGAGGCAACACAAGTAGGGGGAGTAGGAGAAGTAGGCTTCCTGTGGAGCAGGAAGCCCAATGAGGGGCTCAACCCCAGACCCAGGGATCATGACCTGACCCAAAGGCAGACGCTTAACTACTGAGCCACTCAGGTGCCCCGACTATTGATTTTTTTTTAAGATTTTATTTATTTATTTGGCAGAGACACAGCAAGAGAGGCAACACAAGTAGGGGGAGTGGGAGAAGTAGGCTTCCTGTGGAGCAGGAAGCCCAATGAGGGACTCAACCCCAGACCCAGGGATCATGACCTGACCCAAAGGCAGATGCTTAACTACTGAGCCACTCAGGTGCCCCGACTATTGATTTTTTTTTAAGATTTTATTTATTTATTTGACAGATCACAAGTAGGCAGAGCAGCAGGCCGGGGAGTGAGGGGGGAAACAGGCTCCCTGATGAGCAGAGAGCCCGATTGAGAGGGGGGGGTTGCTCCCAGGACCCTGAGATCATGACCTGGGTCAAAGGCAGAGGCTTAACCCACTGAGCCACCCAGGCACCCCTACTGAGTTTTTATAGAAAGAAAGTTTACTTTAAATTTCTCCCTCTTCATTAACTGAGAATCTTAAAAAAGAAATCAGTTTTATTTAGAATAGCTATTTTAAAGAGGGAAAAGTATATAGAGACAGTTCAAATTTCTTGTATGTCTGGCATTGGTCAAGCCCTGAAATTCTAGAGGCTCAACATGCATTTTCTCCTATACAATATACCATTGAGAAGCAAATATTATTATCATCAGTTCACAAATGAGAAAATGAGAACTCAGAATGGAAGTGAATCTAAAAGTTATTTTAAGAATTTTGTGAAACAGAGGCCTCATGTCTGGGGGTTTCGTATTCTTTGTCCTTGCATTCTACATGAGGCTTTATTATATTGCCCAAGGATAGAATTCCACGTTGGGTTCTTTTTGTTTGTTTGTTTGTTTGTTAGAAGTGGCATAACCTTGTTGGTTCATTATGTATGCCATTGTAACCCAATGTCCAACTACCAGATGACTGGGGAGAAATACTGACAGGGATGTGGATAACGACATCCATTGTCTCTAGGTCTGAGAACCAAAGCTCTCCTCCATCCCCACCACATCACCTCCCTTCACTGAAAGAGTCCTTGGGGCAGCTGCCACAGTTGGTTTCCCTCCACTTTCACCCTTGCCAGTTTTCTGCCTGTCTCTTGGTATGATCTTAGGCCATGGGGCTGAGGGAGGATATTTTTTCTTCCCACAAATCCCAGTACAATCCTGCTCAAATCTCATATTCTTTAGACATCTTAGCCAAGGCACTGGGTTCAGCTAGGGAAGGGCCTTACACAGGGAGGTTTTCATGATTTTAGTTTTTTTAAATAATGCTTTGATGAATCACAACTTTATCTTTTGACCCTCTCTTTACATTTTCACAGCCCCTCTCTCATGGAACCTGACATACTGCCCTAGGAGCTTGGTTACAAAACAATAGAAAGCCACCACACAGTGGTGAGAGCAAACACGAAAAGAGAGAGCAAACTCTCCCTTTATCTTTAAGCACACCAATATCCCTGGACCAACCCTGACCATCATGACATTCTTCTACCTTGAACCATCCTCATGAATCAAGAGATGGTTTCAAAGGTCAAAGCATAGATTTGTTCATAAACTTGGTTCTAAAAACTACTGAATCGAAGGACCAGGCATTATCTCCAACTTGTCTCATTGACTCCTTCCAAAAGCCCATAAGGTCTTAGGCAAATATAATTCATTCAAATAACAAGAGATATGCAATTTAGCCTCCATTGTATTAAATAGATATCTCCTATTGAGCAATAGTTAAAGACATTGTAGAGCCTTACCTTTCAACTATCAATTTCAAACTTCTCCCCTTTTTTTGGCTTCTGCAGTTGACCTATAGTCTCTCCTGGCAGCTCCTACTCAAGGAATTAGTTGATCCATCCTCTATAGAACCAGAGAACTCTGTTTCTATATTTATCATCTATAGAAATCACTACTTTATATTGGTAATGCAAAAATCAGATTTTGCCAAAATCAGGACCTTGATTTTGGTGAAAGTGACAAGGAACCTGGGTATAAATAACTTATTTGAGTGGTGTTCCCTGGAACCTAGAGTGTGGGAGAGGGAAGAACAAAACAGCTAGAGAGGAAAATCCAATAAATGAATTATTTTTTTAAAGATTTTTATTTGAGAAACAGAGAGAGAGCACAAGCGGGGGAGGGGCAGAAGGAGAGGGAGAGAATCTTTAGCAGACTCTGAGCTGAGTGTGGAACCAAGTGTGGGGTCCAATCCCACAACCCCAAGCTCATGACCTGAGCCAAAACCTAGAGTTGGACACTTAACCAACTGGGCCATCCAGGAATCCTTCCAATAAATGAATTATTAAGCAATTTACAACTATAAGTAATTGGGGCTCATTCCCAGTGGGGATCCTCTGAGGAACCATGTAGAATATTCCTTATAATCGTTCTCCAAAGGACAGAGGCATTTATCCACCAACTCCTAGTCCTTATTGGTAGGGAACTTCCCAGGCACGTTAATCACACACATACACACACACACATACACACACACACACAGGCAATCCCTGCGGCAGTAAAGCTCAGAAACTCAGTGAACACTAGTAGTGAGAAACCATCAACACACATGGTTACTGTCTACCAGAGCTCAAGTCAGAGGTTGCCAAAGGAATGCAACCATGGGCTTCAATGATGTCCATCACCCCTTTGGCATACTTTTGTCTCCCTTCAGATGATATATACCACTGGGGCACACACCATACCTTGATTATTTTCACATTCTTGATACCCAGCATAACATCAGGTATAACGCTGAAGCTGAATGATTTCATGGATGGGTATAGTTAAAGCCAAAGAAATTCCTTTCACATCAAATTTGCACTCACCTAACAGTTTTCTTTTCTTTTTTTTTTTTTAAGATTTTATTTATTTGACAGACAGAGATCACAGTAGGCAGAGAGGCAGTCAGAGAGAGAGGAGGAAGCAGGCTCCCCGCTGAGCAGAGAGCCCGATGTGGGGCTTGATCCCAGGACCCTGGGATCATGACCTGAGCCGAAGGCAGAGGCTTTAACCCACTGAGCCACCCAGGCGCCCCACCTAACAGTTTTCTAACCTCTTGTTATTATTTCCATTGTTTGTTTGTTTTTAAGATTTTATTTATGTATTTGCCACAGAGGGATAGCAAGAGAGAGAACACAAGCAGGGGGAACTAGAGAGGGAGAAGCAGGCTCCCAGCTGAGCAGAGAGCCTGACCTGGGGCTCGATCTCAGGATCATAACCTGAGCCAAAAGCAGATCCTTAACGCCTGAGCTACCCAGGCACCCTATGACTTGCATTGTTAATAGTAGTTTGTACAATGTATTCTAGATTTTTGTCCTTTAATGCTGTATTTTATCATAGCATATAAAACCTGTAGCAAATGTTTCTAAAAAGATTTTTTAGGAATGATGAAACTTCTGTATAAAAACAAAATTGGAAAACAATTTGCCTTTCCTTTGCCTGCTTTGTCACCCACTTTTCACCATAAAGGGCACAAGAAGATCAGTGATGGAAAGATAAAAATAGAGAACATCTTCGTTGTCAGGAAAGATTCTGAAGAAATTAATCCCATTTTCACAAGGGTATTAGACCAGTTTCTTGATTAAATTGTACTTTGGTACACAAATGAATTTGAAACATAAAGTCAATGGAGATTTGGTGATGTGAGTTTTTAAAAATTAATGTTAACACAAAAATAATCAAGTCTAATAATTTCTAAATCAATAGAGTGAGGGTCCCAGAGCATTAGCTCAAGTTAAGAAGTTGAGAACTCATACAGGTCTAAACATGTCAGGGTAGCCGGCAAACAGACTCACCAGAGCGCAGCCATAATAGGACTGAGAAACATCATGGCAGGGACAGTAGGAGATGCTGACAGCCAGCTCGAGGCCTGAGGCCCTGAAGCCACTGGGGAACAAAAACTCTTCCTTTATCCTCTCACAGACAGTGTGCTTGGTGGGAAAAGAGTTCAATCCCAGAGGAGAGAACGAGAGAGCCCAGGCTTATTCTATGGACAGGGGCTAAAGCCTGAGAGAGAAGATAATTCTGGATACAGCATAAGATGCATCACTCATTTGTCTTCGGGTCTAGCCCTCAGGAACTCATGCCAAATTCCTAAGGACCGGGAGGCTATAATAGAGAGGAAACGAAATAAAGAGATATTATCATTAGAAGCACAGTGAGGAATTGAGAATGATAACTCTGCCTCATGTGAGGAAAGAAATACCTCATTTTACAACCAATAACTGCCAATATTGGGAGAGTGCAGAGAAGGGGTTAGGCTGAGCAGCAGAAGGGCAACATGGCGTACTTCCAGGTTCTGGGCAGAAGAACAGGGAGGTCATGATGGAAACTACAGAGAAAAGTAATAACATCAAGTGGAGATGGCAGAGATGTCAAGGCCACCACCAACTAAGGGGCAGAGTTGAGAGTAAAACCACACTTCATGCCTTCTGGTCAGTGGAATCATAATTATAGGACTAATCCTCCAACCCTGTGACTGCACATCTCAGGCTAAACCACACAGACTGAGACAAATTCCGCCTATCCTTACTAGGCAACGCTGATTTCTCTTCCTTCCTCAGGTGCAGAGTTTCTGGAAATTCAACTCCGTTAAACATACACGTGAGACATAGTATTCAATATGTTACAATATTTGTCAAGGTTAAGAAAATTATAAATTAAAAAAATGACTTGATTATTAAATTTCATTCATACATAAATGCATGTGTTTGATCATACAACCAACTGACATCTGTTAGAAGAAAGGTTCTGGACTACCCTATCAGCTTGTATAAATTTAAAAAAAAAGATTTTGGAATAACATGCAAAAATAAGATAATGTGAATGGGAAGAGGCAGGCTATCTAGGGTGTAAAGAATAGAAGTACGGGGGCTGGGTCAGTCAGGATAGCATGTGACTCCTGGTCTTGGGGTTATAAGTTTGAGCCCCATGTTGGACATAGAGATTGACATAAAATCTTTAAGAAAAAAAGAAATACAATTTTATTTTTAAGCCTAAAATCCAAAGACAGATAAAACAATGGACAATTTTTCTTTTTTCTACTTATTTTCCATTTATTTAATGACCATCCATTTCACAAACTAAAAATAAGTTTAGGAGAAAGAATATGGCTTAGTTTTTACTTAAATGATGTGTGTAAAAACCCCCCAATTTTTTTTTTTTAAAACCCCCAAATTTTTACAGGACTTATAACTGAGATAATTGGCTTTACAAACTAAAATAAACTGTTCTGAAGCAAATAAATCTGTGCTTTAGATTATTAATCACCTTTGTTCTGTCTCATGGTCCAGAACAGATAAGTAAAACATTGGAGAACTGTGTGCCCAACAGTTACCTTGCAGAAAGGAGACCCTCTGTAAAAGTGTATTGATGGTATCATAATCCCCTTACTATTGGCTCCAAATTTATTCACCTCACTCGGTGAAAAACAAACAACATAACATCCAGAGGTTTAAATCCAACCCCAGCAGATCCCATAGATATTATCCTTTCTCTTCCCAGTATAATTTGTTCCTGAATGTCTTAGGACTAGACATTGACACTGACATTAACTATATTTTAAATTCGTAACTAACTTATATTTGATCAACAGGTGCAAAAATGCTTCTGGCAGG
>PISX010014294.1:0-53517 GCA_004024625.1 Mellivora capensis
ATCTTTAGGGTAAATACCCAGTAGTGCAATTGCTGGGTCATAGGGTAGTTCTATTTTCAACTTTTTGAGGAACCTCCATGCTGTTTTCCAGAGCGGTTGCACCAGCTTGCATTCCCACCAACAGTGTAGGAGGGTTCCCCTTTCTCCGCATCCTTGCCAGCATCTGTCATTTCCTGACTTGTTAATTTTAGCCATTCTGGCTGGTGTGAGGTGATATCTCATTGTGGTTTTGATTTGTATTTCCCTGATGCTGAGTGATGTGGAGCACTTTTTCATGTGTCTGTTGGCTATCTGGATGTCTTTTTTGCAGAAATGTCTGTTCATGTCCTCTGCCCATTTCTTGATTGGATTATTTGTTCTTTGGTGTTGAGTTTGATTTAGTTCTTTATAGATTTTGGACTCTAGCCCTTTATCTGATATATGTTGTTTGCAAATATCTTCTCCCTTTCTATCAGTTGTCTTTTGGTTTTGTTGACTGTCTCCTTTGCTGTGCAAAAGCTTTTGATCTTGATGAAATCCCAATAGTTCATTTTTGCCCATGCTTCCCTTGCCTTTGGCAATGTTCCTAGGAAGACCTTGCTGCGGCTGAGGTCGAAGAGGTTATTGCCTGTGTCCTCCTCAAGGACTATGATGGATTCCTTTCTCACATTGAGGTCCTTCATCCATTTTGAGTCTATTTTCATGTGTGGTGTAAGGAAATGGTCCAATTTCATTTTTCTGCATGTGGCTGTCCAATTTTCCCAACACCATTTATTGAAGAGGCTGTCTTTTTTCCATTGGACATTCTTTCCTGCTTTATCGAAGATTAGTTGACCATAGAGTTGAGGGTCTATTTCTGGGCTCTCTATTCTGTTCCATTGATCTTTGCATCTGTTTTTGTGCCAGTACCATACTGTCTTGATGATGACAGCTTTGTAATAGAGCTTGAAGTCCAGAATGGTGATGCCACCGACTTTGGCTTTCTTTTTCAACATTCCTTTGGCAATTCGAAGTCTTTTCTGGTTCCATATAAATTTTAGGATTATTTGTTCCATTTCTTTGAAAAAAATGGGTGGGATTTTGATAAGGATTGCATTAAATGTGTAGATTGCTTTAGGTAGCATAGACATTTTCACAATATTTGTTCTTCCAATTCAGGAGCATGGAACATTTTTCCATTTCTTTGTGTCTTCCTCAATTTTTTCATGAGTACTTTATAGTTTTCTGAGTATAGATTTTTAGCCTCTTTGGTTAGGTTTATTCCTAGGTATCTTATAGTTTTGGGTGCAATTGTAAATGGGATTGACTCCTTAATTTCTCTTTCTTCTGTCTTGTTGTTGTGTAGAGGAATGCAACTGATTTCTGTGCATTGATTTTATATCCTGACACTTTACTAAATTCCTGTACCAGATCTAGCAGTTTTGGAGTGGAGTCTTTTGGGTTTTCCACATATAGTATCATATCATCTGCAAAGAGTGATAGTTTGACTTCTTCTTTGCCGATTTGGATGCCTTTAATTTCTTTTTGTTGTCTGATTGGTGAGGCTAGGACTTCTAGTACTATGTTGAATAGCGGTGGTGATAATGGACATCCCTGCCGTGTTCCTGACCTTCGAGGAAAAGCTTTCAATTTTTCTCCATTGAGAATTATATTTGAGGTGGGTTTTTCATAGATGGCTTTGATAATATTGAGGTCTGTACCCTCTATCCCTACAATTTGAAGAGTTTTGATCAGGAAGGGATGCTGTACTTTGTCAAATGCTTTTTCAGCATCTATTGAGAGGATCATGTGGTTCTTGTTCTTTCTTTTATTAATGTGTTGTATCACATTGATTGATTTGCAGATGTTGAGCCAACCTTGCAGCCCTGGAATAAATGCCACTTGGTCATGGTGAATAGTCCTTTTAGTGTACTGTTGAACCCTATTGGCTAGTATTTTGGTGAGAATTTTCGCATCTGTGTTCATCATGGATATTGGTCTGTAATTCTCTTTTTTGATGGGATCCTTGTCTGGTTTGGGGATCAAGGTGATGCTGGCCTCATAAAATGAGTTTGGAAGTTTTCCTTCCATTTCTATTTTTTGGAACAGTTTCAGGAGAATAGGAATTAATTCTTCTTTAAATGTTTGGTAGAATTCCCCTGGGAAGCCATCTGGCCCAGGGCTTTTGTTTGTTTGGAGATTTTTTTTTTAAGATTTTATTTATTTATTTGACAGAGATCACAAGTAGGCAGAGAGGCAGGCAGAGAGGGGAGGGGGAAGCAGGTTCCTTGCTGAGCAGAGAGCCCGATGTGGGGCTCGATCCCAGGACCCTGGGATCATGATCTGAGCCTAAGGCAGAGGCTTTAACCCACTGAGCCACCCAGGCACCCCTGTTTGTTTGGAGATTTTTGATGACTGTTTCAATCTCCTTACTGGTTATGGGTCTGTTCAAGTTTTCTATTTCTTCCTGGTTCAGTTGTGGTAGTTTATATGTCTCTAGGAATGCATCCATTTCTTCCAGATTGTCAAATTTGTTGGTGTAGAGTTGCTCATAGTATGTTCTTATAACTGTTTGTATTTCTTTGGTGTTGGTTGTGATCTCTCCTCTTTCATTCATGATTTTATTTATTTGGGTCCTTTCTCTTTTCTTTTTGATAAGTCTGGCCAGGGGTTTATCAATCTTATTAATTCTTTCAAAGAACCAGCTCCTAGTTTCGTTGATTTGTTCTATTGTTTTTTTGGTTTCTATTTCATTGATTTCTGCTCTGATCTTTATTATTTCTCTTCTCCTGCTAGGTTTAAGCTTTCTTTGTTGTTCTTTCTCTAGCTCCTTTAGGTGTAGGGTTAGGTTTTGTATTTGAGACCTTCCTTGTTTCTCGAGAAAGGCTTGTACTGCTATATATTTTCCTCTCAGGACTGTCTTTGCTGTGTCCCTCTGATTTTGAACCGTTGTGTTTTCATTATCATTTGTTTCCATGAATTTTTTCAGTTCTTCTTTAATTTCCTGGTTGACCCATTCATTCTTTAGAAGGATGCTGTTTAGTCTCCATGTATTTGGTTTCTTTCTAAATTTCCTCTTGTGATTGAGTTTTAGCTTCAGAGCATTGTGGTCTGAAAATATGCAGGGAATGATCCCAGTCTTTTGATACCAGTTGAGACCTGATTTATGACCCAGGATGTGATCTATTCTGGAGAATGTTCCATGTGCACTAGAGAAGAATGTGTATTCTGTTGCTTTGGGATGAAATGTTCTGAATATATCTGTGATGTCCATCTGCTCCAGTGTGTCATTTAAGGCCTTTATTTCCTTGTTGATCTTTTGCTTGGATGATCTGTCCATTTCAGTGAGGGGAGTGTTAAAGTCCCCTACTACTATTGTATTATTGTTGATGTGTTTCTTTGATTTTGTTATTCATTGGTTTATATAGTTAGCTGCTCCAACGTTAGGGGCATAGATATTTAAAATTGTTAGATCTTCTTGTTGGACAGACCCTTTGAGTATGATATAGTGTCCTTCCTCATCTCTTATTATAGTCTTTGGCTTAAAATCTAATTGATCTGATATAAGGATTGCCACCCCAGCTTTCTTCTGATGTCCATTAGCATGGTAAATTGTTTTCCATCCCCTCACTTTAAATCTGGAGTTGTCTTCGGGTCTAAAATGAGTTTCTTGTAGACAACATATCGATGGGTCTTATTTTTTTATCCATTCTGATACCTATATCTTTTGATTGGGGCATTTAGCCCATTAACATCCAGGGTAACTATTGAGATATGAATTTAGTTCCATTGTATTGCCTGTAAGGTGACTGTTACTGTATAATGTCTCTGTTCCTTTCCGATCTACTATTTTTAGGCTCTCTCTTTGCTTAGAGGACCCCTTTCAATATTTCCTGTAGAGCTGGTTTGGTGTCTGCAAATTCTTTCAGTTTTTGTTTGTCCTGGAAGCTTTTTATCTCTCCTTCTACTTTCAATGATAGCCTAGCTGGATATAGTATTCTTGGCTGCATGTTTTTCTCGTTCAGTGCTCTGAATATATCATGCCAGTTCTTTCTGGCCTGCCAGGTCTTTGTGGATAAGTCTGCTGCCAATCTAATATTTTTACCATTGTATGTTACAGACTTCTTTTCCCGGGCTGCTTTCAGGATTTTCTCTTTGTCGCTAACACTTGTAAATTTTGCTATTAGGTGACAGGGTGTGGACCTATTCTTGTTGATTCTGAGGGGGGTTCTCTGCACTGTCTGGATTTTGATGCTTGTTCCCTTTGCCATATTAGGGAAATTCTATACAATAATTCTCTCCAATATACCTTCTGCTCCCCTCTCTTTCTTCTTCTTCTGGAATCCCAATTATTCTAATGTTGTTTCATCTTATGGTGTCACTTATCTCTCGAATTCTCTCCTCATGGTCCAGTAGCTGTTTGTCCCTCTTTTGCTCAGCTTCTTTCTTCTCTGTCATTTGGTCTTCTATATCACTAATTCTTTCTTCTGCCTCATTCATTCTAGCAGTAAGAGCCTCCATTTTTTATTGCACCTCATTAATAGCTTTTTTTATGTCAACTTGGTTAGATTTTAGTTCTTTCATTTCTCCAGAAAGGGCTTTTATATCTCCAGAGAGGGTTTCTCTAATATCTTCCATGCCTTTTTCGAGCCCGGCTAGAACGTTGAGAATCGTCATTCTGAACTCTAGATCTGACATACTACCAATGTCTGTATTGATTAGGTCCCTAGCCTTCGGTACTGCCTCTTATTCTTTTTTTTGTGGTGAGTTTTTCTGCCTTGTCATTTTTTCCAGATAAGAGTATATGGAGGGGCAAATAAAATATTAAAAGGGTGGCAAAGACCCCAGGAAAATGCGCTTTAACCAAACCAGAACAGACCCCAAATCGTAGGGGAGGAGAAAGGGGATAAAAAGAAGTTCAGAAAAAAAAAATTAAAAAAGAAAACAAATAAAGAAAAAATATAAAAAAGAAAAATATATATATTAGACTGGTGACTAGAATGGGTCACCCACTTAATTTTGGGGGTATTTTGGTCTCTTAGAAGAAACTAACTCCCAAAATTTTAAAGAATGAAAAACGTATATAAGGGTAAACACAGTGAAAGGATGGAATATGCCTATAAAGATGGGAAAAAAAAATTTTTTTTTAATTTCTAAACAAGGAGTTGATTAAGTTGGTTGGGAGAATAAAGAAAAATAAAGTGGAGAGAATTTGCTCGGGCTGGAGACTAGAACAAGCCCAGAGCAAGATTTAGGGTATATTTTGATCTACTAGAAGAAGTTGTACCCCAAATTTTTTAGAAAAAAAACCCTATGTGTATACAAAAAATAAAGTTAAATACTATGAAGGAAATTTATATGACTATAATAATGAAGGTTTATAAAAGATTATTTTTTTGAAAGGTATTGTTAAGATAAACTATTTAAAAAACGTTAAAAAAGAAAAGGGTAAAAGTTAAAAAATGTAGCAGAAGAAAAAATAATAAAATTTAAAAAAAATTAAATTACTGCTAGACTAAAGAATCATGGGGAGAAAGCCATGAGTTCCGTGCTTTGCTTTCTCCTCCTCTGGAATTCCGCTGCTCTCCTTGGTAAGTGAACTTGGTCTTGGCTGGATTTCTTGTTGATCTTCTGGGGGAGGGGACTGTTGTAGTGATTCTCAAGTGTCTTTGCCCGAGGTGGAATTGCACCTCCCTTACCAGGGGCTGGGCTAAGTAATCCTCTTGGGTTCGCTTTTGGGAGCTTTTGTTCCCTGAACACTTTCCGTAGAGTTCCGGAGGATGGGAATGAAAATGGCGGCCTCCCAATCTCCGGCCCAGAGGAGCCGAGAGCTCGGGGCCTCACTCCTCAGTGCGCCCTCAGAGAAAAGCGCCAAGTCACTCCCGTCTCCCTGGCCTCCGGCTGCGCTCCGAGCTCACCCAGCCTGCGACCGGTTCAAGGTAACCCTGAGCTGAGAGCTCACTCCTCGGCTCTGTCTCTGTAGCCGGCTTCCCCGCTCTAATACCTGCTAGCTCTGTGACACTCAGACACCCCCGATCCTTCTGTGACCCTGTGGGACCTGGGGCCACGCTGACCCCGCATGGGTTTCACCCCGGTTTAGCCTCTGGAGCGATGTCTCTCAGTGGAGCAGACATTTAAAAGTCCTGATTTAGTGCTCCGTTGCTCTGCCGCTTGCCGGGAGCCGGCCCCTCCCCCCGCGGTCTATCCTCCCGTCGCTTTCGATTCACTTCTCCGCCGGTCCTACCTTTCAGAAAGTGGTCGATTTTCTGTTTCTATAATTGCTGTTCTTCTTCTCTTCGATCTCCCGTTGGATTTGTAGGTGTTTGCAATGGTTTGATAAGCTATCTAGCTGATCTCCTACTACCTGATGTAGTCTCAGCTGCTACTGCTCTGCCATCTTGACTCCTCCCCCCGCCCCCCATAATTTGGATTTTAAAGGTGACATTCCCATTATCTCACCATTAAGAATTACGTTTGCTGTAGGTTTTCCATAGATTAATCAGAGGGCATCATATGATCATCATAACACATTTAATATTAATGTGGTCAATGACATTTATTGTTTTTCTGATCGTAAACCACTCTGGCATTGCTGGGATAATCTTATATTGATTGCATTATTTTCTCTTCCTGTACAAACCACTGGATTTAGTTTGTTTTATATATGACTAGTGACCTTGCTAAATTTGTGAGTTAATTTGAAACTTTATTTGTAGATTTTTTGGTAAACTTTATAAATTAAATCACATAGTCAGTGATTAATGACAGTTTTATTTCTTCTTCTTAGTCTTGCTGGCTTTATGACACTGTGCAGTGTTCAACAGTACAACATTACAGTGTTGAATAGAAGTGGTAATCATGACCACCCCTGTATTTTTCCAAAATGTGAGGAGGGAGGGAAAGCTTTTATTTGGCTAATATTTTGTAGATAAGCGTTATCAAATTAAGAAAGCTCCCTTCTGGGACGATTGGGTGGCTCAGTTGGTTAAGCAGCTGCCTTCGGCTCAGGTCATGATCCCAGCGTCCTGGGATTGAGTCCCACATTGGGCTCCTTGCTCAGCGGGGAGCCTGCTTCTCCCTCTGCCTCTGCCTGTCACTCTGTCTGCCTGTGCTCACTCTCTCTGACAAGTAAATAAAATCTTTAAAAAAAAAAAAAAAAGAAAGAAAGCTCCCTTCTGTTCCTGGTTTGTTATGATTACTTTAAATCATGAATGAGTTTTGAATTTTATCAAATGTCGGGTTTTTTTTTTTCCTGTATCTATTTAGGTGACTGTATAGGCTTTATCCCCCCTTATTTGCTTAATGTGGAGAATTTCAAATGTCAAAATGACTTTGCATTACTGGAATAAACCCAGTGGTCATAATGTACAATCTTTTTATATACCTCTTGATTTATTTATATTTTATTTAGAATTTTTATTTTTATGTTCATGGCCTATAGATTACCTTGTAATTTTCCTTTCTTTTATTATCTTTGTCTGGTTTGGCTAACAAGACTGTGCTGACCTCATAAAACAGAGGAGCACATAATCTCTTCTTCTCTTATTTGAAATAGTTTGAGTAAGATTGTTGTTACTTCTTCCATAAATACTTGGATGAATTCCAAGTGCAGCCAACTTACGTAGAGATGTCTCTGTGGAAAGGTTATTTTAAATTTCCGATTCAATTTTTAAAACATAAGAGTATTCATATGGTTCATTTCTTCTTGTGTCAGTTTTGATGAATTCTGTTTTTCAAGATATATGTCCCTTTCACCTAAATTTGTCATACTGTCACTCTCCTTACTGTCCTCTTAACCTTTTTTAATGTGTGTGGACATGATATTAATAATTTATGTTTTCTTTCTTGATTAGTCTTGCTAGGAGTTAAGAACTTTGTTAGTCTTTTCAAAGAGTCTGTTATCGATGTGGCTGATTATCTCTATTTCATGTTTCATTGATTTTTTTTTTTTTGCTCTATTTTTATTATTTCCTTCCCTCTACTTTCTTGGTATTTATTTGCTCTTCTTTTTCTACCTTCTTGAATTGGGAGATTATGGAGATGGTCCCCGAAGTACTATGTAGTTCAATGTACGATATTTTGACTTTACGGTGGTACAAAAGCAATATGCATTCAGCTGGAACTGTACTTCACATTGTGTATTTTGATCTTTTGATCTTTTCCTGGGCCGGTAATATGCAGGAAGATCCTCTCCTGACGCTGGGCAGCAGCAGGGAGTCTCAGCTTCCAGTCGCCTCCACAATCACAAGGGTAGACAGCTGATACACTGACAGCCATTCTGTACCCATAAAACCATTCTGTTTTTTCATTTTCAGTGCAGTAGTTAATAAATTAAAGGAGATATTCAACACATTATTCTAAAGGTTTGTGTTAGATGATTCCCTGTAGGCTAATGTAAGTGTTCTGAGCAATTTTAAGGTAGGCTAGTGAGGCTAAGCTATTATGTTCAGTAGGTTGGGTACATTAAATGCATTTTCAGCTTATTTCATCTTACCATGGGCTTCACAGGACATGACCCTATTGTGAGTCAAGGAAGATCGGTATCATCAATCTTCAAACTTTTTTTGTAATATATTCATTTAAATATCATCTGTATTTCCATGTAAACAGAAACTTCGTTGTATCCATGTTTTTATGTGTCATATTTTGTTTATTTCCACTGCAAAGTATTTTCTGATTCCCACTGTGATTTCTTCTTTGACTCATGGATTATTTAAAAAGTGTAATACAAACATAACAGGATTTCCTAGTTATCTTTTTATTATTTATTTCAAAATAAGTTACATTGTAGCCAACCGATAGGTTGTATATCAATCCTTATATATTTGTTCATGGTTATACTATTTTAGTGAGGGATGTCCCCCTAATATTTGAAATATGTTCTATAGTTATTGGGTACAGTGTTCTATAAATGTTAAGAGGATAAATTTTGTCAATCTTGTTCCAATCATCTATAGTCCTTTGGATTTTTATCTGCATGTTATATCAGCTGCTGCGGGATACTTGTTAAAAATTTCAACTAAGATGGTATTTGCTCTTTTTTTTTTTTTTTTAGTTTTTTCAGGTTTTGTTTTATGTTTTGAGGCTATGTCTAGATTTAAATTTTATCCATTATGATTTTTTTCTTTGAACCTTTATTTACTTAGAAGTATGTTATTTGCATTTCTGCTCTTAAAGTTTTTAACAAGAGAGTGAGGCAATAAAATTTGTTTTTTAAAAAGAACAATTGATGATGACAGTAGGTTTCCTTCTGTCATGGCCCTTTGATGTCCCTGTCTCTGTGTCCTACTTTGTAGTTATGAAAATAAACTGGAGACTTACCAGTTAAGCCAATTATCGATATATGAACTACTGGCAGCACCAGTCACTTTGGTAAATTAAGCGAAATTTGCAGCGCTTATTGACTTGCCAGTCATAGTGTTCACTTCTGTTCTCTCAAACCCTGAGGTGGGTGACTGGGGTTCTGTTGGCTTTGACTGTTTTTTTGAATACTTGCATCTGACTTGAATCTTGAAGAGATCAATCTGATAAGGTAATCTTACTTCATTAACCAAATGACCTTATCTCAGAATGAGTAAGGTGTATAATCACGTTAACAAGCATAAGTAAGTATGTCAGCTTCCACTCTTTTGAGGTAGTATATATAATGTGACTCCTTTTTATCACTGAATGTAGCAACATTCCTTGTACATGGTTTCTTGAACAAAATGAGGCAATTTTCTTGCCTGGTGGGCCTTGTGAGGCTTATACAACTCTCCATAATCTGAAGCATAAACGTGATGTAAGATGCAGTTTGGTTTATACCTAATAGCTTCTGAGAATTTTTTCATAGAATTTTGGTGGTCGGCAAAGGAACTACTGGAATAAAAATATCGCAGCTTCTGTGCTGTGTGCAGATACTTACTGAGTGTGATGAAGGAATTACTGTCTAACCATGCACATATTCTGAGCAATTAGGCCAAGTGCCAAAACCATTAAGGCTCAAATGCCAAGTGCCCGTAGGGAGGGTTCTGTTACAGGATTTAGCAACCAACCCCTGGCTCAGTTACCAGAGGGTGGCACTCCAGGCTTCCTGATAGCAGTGCCAGGCCCACTGAGACTCAGCAGCTGCCACCCAGCCTTTGGTGGCTTCCAGAGACTCTCCTCAATGCTGCCTCTGTCCCCACCCTTCTTGCCCATCTGCCCTCCATCTGCCTGCCACCTGAGTGGTGGGGGCCCAGTTGAGGGCACCTTACGAGTTGAGTCATGACACCCAGATGACACATTGCATTCACCTTCCCTGTGCCTCCACGGCTCTTTCTCCAGTTTGGCAGCTTAAAAGGAAAGTGTTGCCAACTCCTGTTTCATAACATTTCAGGGGCTCCATTCTGAGGCTTCTAGAGTATCCTGGTGCTCAAGGAAACTGGGCATGGGGGTGGGATAGGGAGATCCATTCAGGGATTGGGGACATCCAGGCACCCCTGGCCTATGCCCCAAAAAGACCTGAGGAAACAAGAGTAGCCTTTGTAACTCCACAATTTCATCAAGATGAGCTGAAATCTGGTTCTGTCATTTTCCCGTCTCGTCCTGTTCCACAACCCACCCACCTCCCCCCAATACACAAAAAAGCAAAACACAGAGCTCTGCAGTATCTTCACAATTTGACTTTTATCCAGAACTGAGGCTCTTTATTTGTTAGAGCTAAGCATTTGGTCCAAGATTTTCTAATTCTTTCTGTGGGAACTTGAATCAGCACCCCCTCCCCGGTCCCCCGTGGAAGCAGATGGGGATCTTGGCGAGGTTTAGAAGTCCGGGACTTGGCAGGTTGAGATTTCTATTTGCCAGGCTGAATTGCTTGTAATTAAAAAGCTCATCCTCCTCTTTTTTGCACTTCTGAACTTATCTGAGGAATCAAGAGAGTATTTAATCATGCACAGAAACAAATCTGTTCATATAAGTGAAAATCTGCAGTTGAAGTCGGGCTTAGCAGTAGCGGTGAGTCATGCAGGCTGGGGGGGGGTGACAGGGCACAGTCCGTGTCCTGTGCCCAGGTCAGGGTTGGGTGTGCAGCCCTCCTCTCTGTCCCCTTCTCCCGCTATCTCCTGTCCCTGTCCCCTTGCCTCACTTGTGGCTCCAGGCGACACCCCTGGACTGGGGTTTAGGGTTTTGTTAGTGACACTCACTGACACCAGATTGGTAATGTTTATCTGCTTTCTAATACTGAAAAGAAAATAACTCATTAGTGTTGACATTTTAATGTTCAAGCATTCTGAGACAAAACTTTGCTCCTTCCAGACTGAGCTGTGCTAATTGCCAGATTGAGCGCACGTTGGAAACTTGGGAACAAAGTGAGGTGTGACCATTTGTGGCTCTTGGGGTAATAAGCTCTCGGAGTTAATTTTAGAAGTAACTGTTTCAAAAAAAAAAAAAAAAGTCCAAAGGGTGAGTAGCGGGACTTTTCTTCCATGGAGGAGCTCTCCTATGGGGCATGGGTGGCTTGGGGGGCAGACGCGGAGGCAACGGTGGCAGGCAGCCCTGACGCGCCACCAGAGAGACAGTGCAGAGCATTCTGTCTGTGTTCGTGACCCTGACCGCTGGGAGCGTTTGTGGAGTTTCCCCGGAGCTGGGTGCCCCGCATTCTTCCAGCGGAGGCAGGGGAGGGGCCCTTGTGCAGGCTCCCTTCCAGGTTGGCAAGAGCTCGTGCTGCCTCCTGGGAGCCTTTCTCTGTGTAGTCGTTCTCCGCTCCTACACATACCTGTCACACAGGCAGACAGCTGGCTCCAGTTCTAGCCCAGAAGTCTGCCACGAGGGGGAAGCAGGCAGGGAGAGTGCCGATGGCACAGCTCACTGGGCAAGCCATGCCAGGATGATCTCTGGAGACGATGGGGTGGGGGACAGAACCCATCCCTGCTACACCAGACTGGAGCTGGAGCTTCCAAACTGGAGACTCCCTGGAGAGGCCGAGGACCCGGCAACCGTGAGTTGGGCCCACCCCTGAGCTGTCACCATTGTGCCCAAGCAGCCCCCAGTGATGGGTCTCCCGAGTCATTCAGAGGCTCCACAAGGCACCAAGGTCTCCTTCCATGGAGGTGGCCCAATCAGGCACTCTGATTGCTCTCGTTCACATTCATTTATGCAATTTTGTTTTCTTGCCGTTTAACACACGTGTCTCTGTCTATCTCTTTCACACTCACACACAATGAGATTTAGTAACCCATTTTAATGAGGCAATTATATTTTAACTCCATTATGTGTAATTATCCACTTACATAAATTGCCCCAGCTGGAGCGCCTGGTGTTGATGTCTCACTGGCACTGGCTTGCCAGCCCCTGGGGGCAGCTGGGCCTCCAGCCCTGGAACAGGGACGCTCCTGACGCCCCTGCTGCTCTCCACAGGTGGCTTCGTGCTGCCAAGGGGCAGGGACATTTGCAATTTCTGGCCCACCCGGTGCTGCTCTGGATGGCCTCGTGGGTGGTCTAGAACTCCGTCATCTGTTTTGCTGGGCTGGCAGGGCTGTCTATCCAGACCCAGAGCCCTAGGTAGCCACCTAGCACCGAGTGGCCAGAAAAACAGCCTAAGACCATCGGACCCATGCACCTTTCCGAATCCTTTTCCTTTCCAATCGTCTAGGCTTGACATGCCTGGGGATGGGATGAAAGGCTGAAGGCCCCTATACGCCCATCCCACCAGTTGTAACTTTAAAACAGGCTTTAATGATGAGATGGATACTTCATTCAAAGTAACGATCTCCTTTATATGGTAACACGAAACAGGACAGGGCAGTCACCCAAGGACTTGCCACACCGCTCAGGAACCAGAAGCTACCCAGTACTTTCGCATCGACCTGTAGGCGTTCATTTCACCCTTGCCTACCTCTCTGAGGGCACCATGTGCTCGCATTTTGTCCTTACCTCTCACTTAATTGTTTAAACGTACTATCATGCATATATGCATCTGGATTCACTGTGTTAGTTTCACTTGCTTTGAGTTTTACGGAAGTGTCATTCTAGAGGTAGCCCCCCGTAACCCAGTCTTCTCCACTGGGTGTAATGAGAGAGATTGGCCTCTGCAACTGTGTGGAGTTATGGCTCCGTCCTAGTAACTGCTGTAATAGCATCGTGTGACGAGTTACTTATATCCATCCCCCTGGTCAGATGAACTTCTGGCTTTCTAGATTGTTTGTTTCGCATTATGAGCAACGCTTCCATAACATCCCTGTGTACACAGACTAGTATGAATACACAAGAATATCTATACCCCGGAGTGTCATTTGTGGATTCTAGATTATACAAATGTTCAAGATTTTCAGAAAGTACCAAATTGCTTTCCAGGTGGTTGAACCAACTCATGGCCCCTCCAGCCAGGCAGTATCTTTTGCAATTTTCCAGATTACCACAGTGTCCAGTGTTACATACGGTTAAGAGTATCATTAGGATCTGTGGGACCTAGGAAAAACTAGTGGCTCTCTGTAAGCCCCAGCTTTTTCATCTGTGAAGCTGGAGGAAAATACTTGAGTGTGGCACCTGAAATATCTAGTGGGTCACCTAGGCAAATTTCCTTGCCTCAGGAAAATGCAATCTTGCCCAGCAACTCAGAACCTTCACGTTGCCAAGGGTAGCCAGCCAACATTCCTTGGGCTGTTACAGTGTTGGCTGCTTGATACCTTTCACGATTTAAGCCTGTCCTACAAAGAAAATGAGAGATCAGCAAGATACCAGAAGGTATGAACATTTTCTGGTTTGCTTCACAGGTGGTAATCTGGTCATTTATGTAATTAACACCCACTGCCATTGCTGTCATCTGGTACGTTAGCCGAGTTTTCTCTCTGGGCTGTCAGTGGAATGCCACTGCCCTCGGGGCCCCACAAGCCTACAGGAGCCACACTGAGGCTGAGCCATGCTGATGCTGAGAGCAGTGACAGCAGAAGAGGGCTTTTAGAAAGCATACCATACCTGTCCCTCGTCTCCCCCACCAAGGTCCTCAAAGCGTGGTGTTATCTCCATGCCCTGCTTTTACAGATAAAGAAACTGAAACTTTGAGACAGTTAAGTGACTTGTCTTATGTAAGTGACAGAGGCTGGACTGCAGCCCAAGTCTTCTGTCACTGAACCCAGCGCTTTTTGTCCCACTGCCTCCCGCCTCCAACTACCCCCCCCCCCACCGAATTATGCTCCATTGGGTGTGTATTCATTTTTTCCTCCCCATGTTATTTAGTAACCCACTTGATTATATTAAAAATAAAAAGAAATTCATTTGTGTTTCCAGAGGTGGCTGTAGCCATTAGGCAGACAGACTGTTGAACAAATTTCACTGTCCAATTTGCTTTCGGAGGAACGGTTTGCGAATTCATTGTAAAAGGCTTATTCACAATGAGTAAGGCTTAGGACCACGGGCTTTAATTTCTCTCAGTCAAGTTTTAATGACTGAAAAGTTTGGTAACAAGTGAAGCGTGTAGCTACCACGCTCTTTGTTCTTCATTGTCTTCTCTTCTTGTTTCTGCAAGACCTCACTTGATCATGTTAATCGTCTTTTCCGTGTTCGTTTTCACTAAAAAGAGTTCTGCGTTCTGTGGGGCTCAAGCACGGACTGTTGTTCCTGGTATAAGCGGCGGGCGGGGGGCCAGGGGTGACCAGAGGGGCGCAGGCACAGGTGCTGTCCCCAACCCACCGCTCCGCCTACAGGCCTGAGCCAAGAAGAAAGTGCTGCCACCTAGTGGGGGTCGTTCCATCCGAGGCTGAGGGACAAGGACCACCCTGATTCCTAACCATTCAGGGCCTGCCCCCGGAACACCACCTGGCAGGTAACAGATCCCACAGTCTTTCTGGTTTATTTCCTGCTGAATTCTGAAAGTCACTTGCTTCCCATAAGCCCCACTGCGAGACTTTCCAGGCGCTTCTTTGTATATTGTTTTGGGGGCAGACACGATTGGCCAGGTGTGTTTGGTCCAGAGGCTCCAAGTTGAAGTTACCATGCGGGGTGAGTCTCAGCCTTTCCCCAGACTTCCCAGCGAGATCCCGATTGAGCAGTTCTGGTCTCTGCGGGAAGACAGTCATCACTGAAGCCTTACTCTGGCCGCTCCCCTGGGGGGTGATTTAACCCCAGTGGCCCTTTCTTCCCTTACAGGTATGGTTCCTGCCCTCAGGCAGCTTGTAGTCTCTGTTCCCTCAGCTCTCCGCTGTTGGACAGCTGCAGCTGGGCCTTACTTTGTGTTCTTTGCGGGGACACAAGCCCCTGAATATTAGCCGAAAGGATTTGGTCATTGGAAGTCAGAGGAATTCTCCACAAACACCTAAAAGAGACTTTGCTCAAGTTACTCCCTACTTCTATGGTGTCACATAATTTATTATCTATTTTATGGCTCAGAGACTGTCCTTGGACTCCCCTCCCTGGCCCAAGAGCTCAGCCCTTCGTCTCTTATGGATGGTGAAGGTAAACAAGTATTTGACTCACCAAATGGTCTCTTAAGAAACAGAAAAAAACAGCCTTCATTGAGTCGCCTCGTGCTCTCTTGCCCCTGTCAAGGAGCCGAAGGATTTTCCAAAGAAAATGAATACTAGCGGCTCTAGTCTGAGCAGTGGCTGCACTCCTGTCCCCGTCCCAGGCACTGCCTCCTTCTGTAGGCCTGCCATTTTGGATCTCCAGTTTGGAGCCAGGCATCAACTCCACAAAGCAGACATTGGTATCACTGTTTTCCAGATGAGAATCGGGAAGGTCTGAGGTTGAGGGACTTTGCCCAGGGGCAGAGCAGTACCAAAGCCAGTTCTGTCTACCCCATGCTCTTCTTAACTCTCCACCCTCCCACCCCCACCATCCTAATGCCAGGAAGGGAAAAGAGCAGATCTGTCTCCAAGGCAACCAGAGGAAGGAGGCCAGTCTTCACTGGGTACCGCTCATTTGGAATGTTCACAGCTACTTGATTCTTGGGCAGAGGCTCAGGCCTGCGCTGAGGCAGCAGGGAGCACCTTCCAAATGGACTTCCCTGGCTCTTTGAAGGGAGAGGTTTTCACATGATCTGGATTTCCCCGGAACAGTGGGAGCCTTGAGCACTGGAGGTTTGTGAATGAGACTTCTGATAAACAAAGAGGAGGAGATGTTATGCCACCCACCATTTTCTGCTGACAACCAAAGAGGCCAGGACACCATGATTCTCAGTAACTAGAAGCTGATTATCTTTTTCTACCTCTGCTTTGATTAGAACAGGCAGAAAACAAAACAGAACTGTGACGATTGTTGGATTGTAAATTGGTAGTGCCCAGTCAGTAACAGAACTGGGCCACTATCACTCATCAGTTATCTAGTGAGGAGTCACTGGAATGTAGAAATTCTGCACCAGCCGGACTCCAAGCAGGATTCTTTTTTTTTTTTTATTAAAGATTTTTTTTTTATTTATTTGTCAGAGAGAGAGAGAGAGAGAGAGAGTGAGAGAGTGAGCACAGGCAGGCAGAGAGGGAGGCAGAGGGAGAAGCAGGCTCCCTTCCGAGCAAGGAGCCCAATGTGGGACTCGATCCCAGGATGCTGGGATCATGACCTGAGCCGAAGGCAGCCGCTTAACCGACTGAGCCACCCAGGCGTCCTTCTTTTAAGGCTGGTAGTTTTGTGGAAATGGGCTAATTCTTCCCTGTGACATAAGTTCCAGCCACCTAATAATCAGCTGTTTCTTATTTAAATATAAGTGTATTCTTGGGGTGCCTGGGTGGCTCAGTGGGTTAAGCCTCTGCCTTCAGCTCAGGTCATGATCTCAGGGTCCTGGGATCGAGCCCCGCATCAGGCTCTCTGCTCACCAAGGAGCCTGTTTCCCCCTCTCTCTCTGCCTGCCTCTCTGCCTACTTGTGATCTCTGTCTGTCAGATAAATAAAATATTTTAAAATAAATAAACATAAGTGCATTCTTTTAAAAAAAAAAAAGATTTTATTTATTTGACAGAGAGAGACACAGTGAGAGAGGGAACACAAGCAGGAGAAGTGGAAGAGGGAGAAGCAGGCTTCCCGCTGAGCAGAGAGCCCGATGCGATGCGGGGCTCGATCCCAGGACCCTGGGATCATGACCTGAGCCGAAGGCAGACGCTTAATGACTGAGCCACCCAGGCGCCCCACATAAGTGCATTCTTGAAGAAATGCTGTGTTAGCCTGTGTAAACCTGTCAGGCTGAACTCTAATTAGTCCTGATGGATACAGAAATTATGTCTCTATTGACATTTTTTGTTTGCTCCATGAGATCTAACTACTGGCCAAAATGAACCTAAAAATCAGCCTCACAAGAGAACGTGAGGGCTTTGAGAAGTTTTGTAGCTTTAGTGTAAAATGGCTGGGCGGGAAACCCACAGGCAGGTTTCAAAATGGCCTCCCATTTCACCTAGCGAGGCTGTCTCGTTGCAGGAAAAAGCCCATCCAACCGCTTCCTTGGCTGTATTATTATTATTAGAGCAATAAGCCTGAGTTTATATCTGCCAAAGGAGATCTTAGCTGTGACTTCCAGAGTTTTCCATATTATCTGTTCTTCCCTAAACTTGATACAATTTTAAAACTTTATAAATGTCACGTACATTTTGAAGGCTTCTTCTTGCTAATAGAAAGTCATTAAAAAATAAATATATTATTAGGACAATTACTTCTAGTCTTTAGAACAGAATATCGGATACTCATTAAAGATAGAGTTTTGAAAAAAATCTAAGAACTGTATTTAGTGTTTGGTACAACTTACATTGTGCTTAAAATCTCTTCTATTTGGTATATCATCTTGGATATTAATAAAACGTCACTACTATAGCTTTTATACTGGTTCCTTTGTAAATCTACTTGATAATTATTTTACTTTTATCAGTGGTTTAGAGCAAACCTTTTTGTTATTTTTACGTCTAGGTAGTTTAAAAAGATACAAAATTTGCAAAGTTGGTCTTTTCACATCATGCGAAATCAGTGTGATTGTATTCAGAAGATTCTAAGGGAGTGAGATTGCAAATTCATTAGTAATGATTATGTAAAATAGGGGTTATCAAAATGCAAAGCCACATTAATGACATTGAAATAGCAATGAAATGTCAACACTCAGTTGTAGAGGCATTTCCATGGCTTCCAGCTGCCAGGGAAGGTCTGTTTTGCTGAGAGATATCAGGTGTGATGGGTGAGTATTGTTCTCTGAAGCCAAGGCATTGGAGTCACATTTTATCTCTGTCATCTATTACCTAAACTAGATTACCCTGAAAAAAGTAACAGATTTTGTGCCTCAGTTTTCTCATTGGTAAGAAGGGGATAATGGTCTTGTGATTCAAATAAAGACACATTAAATGCAGAGCACAAAATATGCATTCATTGGATGTTAACTGCTCTTATCTTCATTATGGTTATATTGCTGAAATTTAAATTGGGGGGGAAGGAAAAAAATGCACACAACTCAGTTGTCTCTACCTGCTTAATCCTTGGTATAATGGGCAAAGGAAAAATGAGTACATCTGGGTTCCAGTCTAGGCTTTGACTCCCACTTGCTTTGCAACCCTGTAATACATTTGGAAGCTTGCTTCCCTCCTCACTAAAATGAAGAGTCCTGCCAGAGCCTCCCTCTTCCCACTCGCCCCGGACACTCAGATCTAGCTCAAGTGGCTCAAAAACCCGCTATTACTTATTTTTTAATGTAGTATTATGTTTTAATGCACCAAAGTAAAATAAAGTGTCCAGATGCCAGCTAAAGGGAAAGCTGGAAATATTGTACAACAATCTTTTCAGAGATACTTTGGAAAGACTTTTTTAGGCAAAATTCTAATCAGCGGAGTCAGAAAAATAAGACCACATTTTAAAAGAGAAAGAAAACAACTGCAAGAGAATAGTAGTATTACCTCTTTTAGTCTAGTGTCTGGCTTTGGTTTTAGGAACTATCACATGAAAAGAGGGGCAGAAGAACAAGGAGTAGGAAGCAGGAGGGAGGAGGGAGCTTGTCCTGTGTGGTTGTTATTTTATGAAAAGGTATTCTGACCAATTTTATTCAAAGACTATATTAACCAACACCCAACAGTCTGCCCCAAGATTTTTTTCCCCCCAATTCAGACCTAATCAAAATAATCTGGTTGTGTCCAAAAAGTTTCTAGTAAAATGGCTGTCTCTCTCTTTTCCAATGTTATTGTTAAATCTGAGCTCTTGTGGGCTTGCACAGCCCCGTTGCTGGCCAACGTTAGCCAAGGGAATATTCGTACTGTGCGTGTTTCTCTCAGAAAAATGAAAGTGAACAAATGGGAAAAGATGTAACGAATGTTTTGCAGCCTTATTATAAATACTTTATGAATGAATCAGAGAAATTAAAGATGAAAAAGCCCACTAACTCAGCTGGTTCCCTGATGTCTACTGCCATATACTTTTAAGTGGTTTGTCTGGTCTAGTTTCTAGTGACTCAAGTTATAGGGAATTTACCACTTCTCTCAAAGCCACTTTCCCAATGGAGACGATCTGGCCAGCTAGGAAAATTTCTCAAATTCCCCCTGCTTTGTTTAATATCTCACTAATCTCATATTATTTAGCTTATTGAATGGTTTGTTTCTGGTGTCTTTAGATTCTTCATTGTTTTCTATGCATATCTTATGTTTCTTTCTTTTCTTTTCATTCAACCTTCCTCTCTTTTTTTGTCAGGAAGAAAGCAAATACTTTTATTTTTTTATTTTTTATTTTTGCTTGTGGATCTGTGAGCAGTAACCATTGGTTTCATTCAACAAATTAACAATAACAGCCACAACCTGATTTGATCACTTAACTATTGTCAAGTGATATGTTAAATACTTTATATATATATTATCTCCTTTATTAAGTCCCTACTATTCAGATACCAGGAGTGCAAAGTTAAATAGGATCCTGCAGTTTTTGTGTAAGACTGATGAATCACAGACCTGAACCCCTGAAATGGATAATACATTATATATTAATTTTAAAAAAAGAAGTTAATATGCATTAAACAGAGTCCTGCAATTGTTGTCGAAGAGGAGAGAAGGAGATGGAAGGAGACAAGCATTCAAACAGATAATATCAACACGCACCCCAGAGCCCTGTGGGAATGTGGTGGGTGAGGGGTCCCTCCAGCTTTGAAGCAGAAGAAGCAAAGGCACAGGTCCCTGGACTGGGGAGATGATATTCCAGATGAGGCAAACTCCAAGTCGAATTCTTAAACAGAGCGTGTGGAGTTGTAGAGGATGGTTGCTTCAGAAATGACATAGAGTTCAATGTTACTAAGTTGAAAATCTTGAGGATTGTTGGGAGATAAGCTAGGCCAGGGTCAGATTGTGGAAAGCTCTGGTATTATCTGGTGGGAAATTTGGACTTTGCTCTGGATTTGAAGCAGAGGAGTGACGTGAGTGCCATGAGGAAAACACCCATGAGTAGAAGCAAAGGGACTGTGGTTGTGATGTCTGCCCTGGAGAGAGACAATGACTGTCGGGATTCCAGGGGCAGGTTAGTTCTTTGGTTGGAATGTCGTTGAGGCCTTCTGTCTCCCTTGGCTCTAAGTAACTATTAAGGTACTTACCTGTACATTCTGAATCTCTGAGTGGCTCTTCATGGTATCTTGATGCTGAAAAATGGGTGGTGGGGAACCCATGCTGGCTGCAACCAGTGGAGTTATGTCCAAGGATGGTTATTTGCTGACAACTGTCTAACCATGTCTGTGGAGAGAGACAGGCAATACCACTCATAAGCATGCAGTCTGTGCGGAGCCCAGTGCTGGGCGCTAGCATTCATTCTATCAACAAGGTGGCAGCAGAGAGTCAACCTTTGGACAAGCAGCCCAAATCAACATAAGGGGAACTAACCACATGCAGAAGTGATCCTATCTGAGAGATGAGTTGTTTCTATTTTCCTCCCAGCCTAAAAGTAATAGACGATAAAAGAAGGCTAATACTTGAGGCCAATAGATTTGATACGTATCTAATTTGGTTAAGGTGATTGTGGTGTACTCATAGGATAGAAATGATACTAAAATAGCCATAATGTGATTAATTGAATTCTAACAAGCTTGTCTGAAGCACTGTGCTGACAGAAAGGTAAGGTCTGCTTGGAGTCTAGGAAAAAACAGGATAGACCGAAAGACTCACACCAACATTCATTCAGAACATCGTGGGAAAGGAGTGACTGTATGTAGCTAACATGTGTGTTGCCATCATCCAATTTATAAATGTCTAGAAACACATCAGAATTTCTTACAGCTTGGAGGAAATGGCCCTCCAAATTACTGAACAGTTTTTGTCAGAATCTGAGTTTATCAAATAATCTCCTTTGTATCAACAGAGGCAGAATGGTATAGTAGTAAACTGTGGGCTTTGCTTTCAGACCCTCTGGATTGGTATCTTGGCCCTGACTCTTAGAAGCTGTGTGTATTAGTTTTCTATTGATATATAACAAATTACCCTGAACCTAGCAGTTCAAAATTATAACCATTTATTATCTCACAGTGTTGATGGGTCAGATTCAGAAGTGGTTTAGCAGGGCACCTTCGGCTCAGGGTCTATCATGAGGTTGCTGTCATCAGAAGGCTTGACTGAGGCAGGAAGACCCACCTCCAGAGTGGTTCACTTACATGGGGGACCCACTGGTGCTGGTTGTTGGTCCTCCCACAAGGGCTCCTCTACAGGCTACTTAGGAATCCTCAAGACATACAACTCAAAAGAGAGAGCCAGGAAGAAGGGGCAATCAGCGTCTTGTCCTACTGTAGGGAGCACCTCCCATCACTTCTGCCACATTCTATTCATTAGAATTGGGTCTCTACGTCTGATTCAAGAGAAGGAGATTGATACTCCACTTCTTGAAGAGAAGAGTTTCAAAGAATTTTCACACGATTGTATGCCATCACACTGTGTAAACTTGGGCAATTTATCTAAAATCTCCCTACTCCAGTTTCCATATCAGCAAAAGAAAAATAATTTTAGTATCTGCCTATAGAGTTCTTGTAAGAATAAAATAATTAGTGGAGAGCTTAAAACAGTGTGGGATAGACAACGGGTGCTTAATCAGTTGTTATGCTGATCACTAATTCGGTTCCAGACTACTTTGGCCTGTGACAGAGCTAATCTGGAGGCAAGAACCATATGTGCTGGTATCAGCCATAGGCTTCCCCTTAGGTCAATCATTTCTATAAAAAACAGAGTTATCTTCACAGCCTCTTGTTGGGCTTTGATGAACTTAGATACTGTTCTTGTCTAGGTTGGGGATCTAGGACCAGCAGCATACTTTCTTCTTCTTTTTAAAAATAAAGCCTCTTTATTCTTTCGTCACCAGTGGAAGTGGTCTGGAAAGGCACCAGCAAGACTACGTGACTCCTCAGGCTCAATGGAATAGAGATGAGGAAGACCAAATGGCACCTGGGGGTCCTGCTGAACTCAGAGATACAAATCTTAGCTGAGCCATCAGAAGCCCTCCAAAAACCCAAGAATGGATCCTTTCAGATTCTTAGGGTGGCATCACTGAGTGAGGGCTTCTCCAGGGCTCTGTCCTAAAGTCACCTCACAAAGCTGTGTCTCTAATATTATAGGAAAGGGAGCCAGAGATGAAAATCACTTCAAAATCACCCACCTCCATTCCATCTCCAAGAATTGAACTATCAGGAACAAATATTGCGGGAATGTTCAAGAATCTCAAAGATATTAGCCTAGATTAAATCAAATTAATAAATATTTATTAAGTACCTACTATGAGCAAGTTCACAGAATTTCCTAAATTGAAAGAAACTCTGTGATGGCCAAGGAAGGAATTGAATTCTTTTTTTAAAGATTTTATTTATTTGACAGACAGAAATCACAAGTAGGCAGAGAGGCAGGCAGAGAGAGAGGAGGAAGCAGGCTCCCTGCTGAGCAGAGAGCCCGATGTGGGGCTTGATCCTAGGACCCCGGGATCTGACCTGAGCCGAAGGCAGAGGCTTTAACCCACTGAGTCACCCAGGCACCCCAGGAAGGAATTGAATTTTAACCCATATAGGATCTTAGAGACACTACTTCTATCTGTTGCAGTCAAAATTCACAGTGATATTCCAAGAACATGGCTCAGGAAGTTAAATAAGGAGAGTTTTGATTTTTTTTACTTAACAAAAGCATTGAATTCAAACCAGAAACCCAGGATCACTACCTACGCCTCACAGTTTCAGCTTTCAAACCAGCAAACTGGCCTTCAAAAAGAGAGAAGAAATTCGATGAGGTGTTCACAGGGTTGGGGGGGGGGAGCGAACAAAATGAAAGTCATAAGTTCATAACTTTGCTTTGGAATAACTAAGCAGCACAGTGGCTGGTTCCACAGAAGATCAGAGCACCAGAGATCACAAATGTCACCCTCCAACATGCATACCCTGCTGGCTGTCCCTTCCCTGAAAGAATGTCCCTTCTATTCAAAGGCAGGATCAAGGGTAAAGTAATATATAGATTTTAACACCAACAAATGAAAATGACTATTTCTGGTCAGGTATTCTTATTGATACAGAGAAATGAGAAAAGAGACCCCATCATTTCTCAAGGGATCGCATTTTCAGCTCAACGGGAGACTCAGTTTCAGGATCCCTATTCGGATATTTTCTGTACACTCTATTACTTAGGGAGGTCTGAGGATATTTGGACGTGGACTACTATGATCAAGTCACAGCACATAATTTTCAGGCAAATTTTGCATTTTTAAAGTGGATCACAAACTATCTAATTTCCCCTTGTTTATTCCTATGAGAGAATGCCACACAAGGAACGAGGCAGAGGAACAAAGATGAGTCTTTTCCTCGCACAAAAGTCTGCACAAGGAAGGGCGGATGGCTCTCCCATTGGGCACAGATGCGTGGCAGTAAACCGCATACCCTTCTTTTCTTCTTGGAAAATGGTCTCCAATTAGGCTAGGACACTAGATGAACTGCTGCTAAGGAAAACGTTCATTACTTTCTGCAACAGTGAATGCCATTGAGTTATATCCACGATTCTGAATTCTTTTTCCTCCAAAGGCCCCATTTGGCCTCTAAATCTCTTTCACAACCCCTCCTCCCCTCTCTTAAAAATGTTTCCTATTCACTGGGAGGCTCTCATCCAAGGAAAATAGATGGCAGTGAAGGACCTGGGGGAGGGGGACAGGGAGGCAGAAGGGAGCTGTTTTAGTGAAAGGGTTGTTACGGTTGTTCCCCACATAATGCTCGGATGCTTATTAAGGGGTCGGAAGGCTCTTTTGGCAAACATCAGGTTAGATTTAAACATTCACCCCAGTCCACTGGAATGTGCAGATTCATTTGATAGATTAGAAGAGAGAGGTTTTAAAAAATTAATTTTTTCCTAAAAACATGAGATGACTTTGTGCAGAAGGAAAAAAGTGGTAGTTAATGACAACTAATGAGGAGGACTTTTTTTTTTTTTTTTGGTGGGCTGAGAAGCTAAATGGATGGAATAGAAGTATTTCATATTTCAGATGCAGTCTGTGATCGCTGAATAACCTTCTTATTTTGACTCACAGCTTCACACAATGCAGGCTTTCATCACATGAAGAGCCACAGCAGAGAGTTTGGGGCCATTTTCTCTCTTTATCCATTTTCTAAGCCCCATCCCTCCCCCAGCTCTGTTCCCCCATTTCCTCTGTCTGGGTTTGAATAGCTGAAGTGTGCCCACAATATGTACTAGACATATTGTTACCTCTCTTTTACCAAAAGCACCTGGCGGGGTCACTAGCCTCCCAAGCCCCCCCGTGGAGTCAGGCTTAGCTCTTTGAGTGACAACCATCCGAATGTGTTTTTACAATGATTGAAACAAATATTAGAAATAGTCTAACAAAATATTTTAACATATACTTTAAAAACTAGGGGGAAAAAAACTGCAGCCTGTTAAATTGCGTTAAGTTTTCTTATTTCCCTTCTATTCTTCCTCTCATCTTGTCTCCTTTTCCCTTGGGTTCTTAGCATGAAAATGTGAATTTGTTCTTCCCTAGCTGAATCAGTAGGAGGTGGGATTATTAACTGCTTTTAAATCTGAGCCTGCAGATATCTAGACTTTGTGATCACAAAACAAGCAACCACACATATGTGGTAAAAGAAAAAAACAATTTCCATTATATGGCAGAGCATAAAAATAATCAAAAAGCTTTGTATTTCTAGAAACCTTATTCTTCTCCAGAGGCCAGAAGATGGCCAGAATGTAACAGGGACTGGATTGATGTACTCTCCTGTCAGAAACAACCAGAGGGGGGAAGAAAACCACACCTATATATAAAATAATGGTTTAAAAACACTAGACAATAGGCAGCTTGGGATGACCTTAATCAGAGGCATATTTATTTTTATTAGAAGTTGGACTTTGGCCCATAAGCAAAGGGGTGTGGTCTCTTACTTAGTCTGGGTGCCGCATGTGGGAAGTGCTGATTGAGATTACCCGTGGGCACTTCCACTCCTGTTTGGATCAGACAGGAGTCCTCCCTGAGGACTGCGGGCCAGGGTTCTGTAAGGAGCCCCTGAGAGGTGATGGGTTTTGATGAGGATGAACCTCAGTCTCTGCTTCATTTTTCATCTGAGTCTTATGCTGGAATCTTAGTGTAATGAGAATGAGGGCTAGACCACACCTTGAACGGGATGTGAGCTGATCATGTTTGGAGCCCTGTGGGAGACAGGAGCCACAGAAAGTCAGAGAGCAGCTGCCTCCTCCCAGCAGGGCAGGCGACGGCCCTCGTCCTCTTGTGGGACAAGAGTCTGTCTGCAGCCTGTGGCTTCCTTCCTCCCTTGGGAATGTACGGATGGATGGGTCAAAGACGAAGGTTTTCAGTACCGGTTTTAAAAATCAGTGCAGTTTGTGAATGAGCTTCTAGAGCTGCTAATGTCCTATTTCTTGATCTGGGTGATGGTTCTGGTGTGCTTATTCTGTGACAATTCATCAAGCTCTATGTTAAGGATAGTGAACATTTCTCTATGGATATTATAGTTCAATATGAGGTTACGAAAGTAAGCATCATGGTCTGCATTCACTGTGGCTTGTAATTGACTCCGTTTTGATACAATTACTACTTTATTACAGAAGAATGTGTAGTTAACCCTCGAGTACTGATTATGCCTGATATTTTTAGTGGTAATCCTAGAGGCCTTGCACATTTTCAAATAACTTTAAGAAAGAATTCAGTCTCCTCATTCCTGCAGGTGGAGACAAAGCTGTATCATTCAATCCTGTGCCCTTTGTTAGGAAACCTCTACTTTCCAAACAGAAATAAATATTCTCATTGGCAAGGGCATGGTGGCCACTGGACTAGTTGGATGGCACTATTTAGAAATTTACCAGAGCTCAGCATCATAAAAGCCTGGCTTTTATAATCGCCGCATGACTATGTTTATTTGTTTCAGCTTTCCTCTTTCTGTTCGTAATGCCTTAAGCGAACACGGGATCTTACTTTAGAATTGTTTTACTGTCCTCTGGGTTTCATGTAAAATTCTGGGAGACAGGAATTATCTTTTCTGTTTCACGAGGATGGCAGTTGGCAGTGTTACTCGTCTGTTTATGAGACTGGAAAGGACGATACTTCCCAGAGCCCTGGGAGACCCCGTGCCAATTCAGACTAATGCTAAATGACCACACAGTCAATATTATGAAACACAGTCCCCGATCTGGACTCTGAATCCACACCAGCAAATGACCCCGAATCTGTCTCCGTTAAATCCCAGGACACCCAAACACGATCTTCCCCGTTGACCTGGGTGCCCCTCAAGCAAGGATTAGCAAGTCAGTCAATGTTCATAAACAAATTCGACTTCGGGCTTTAGTGAGGTGCATCTTTCGTTCCTATCTCGTTGGACATCTTCGGAAATCAGAGTAACCTCAAGCCAAGGGAGGTCATTTTTCACGATCTCCTAGAGGAAGTGGAGGCTGGGCTGGAGGTGGGCGTGCGGCAGGCAGGGAGGCAGGGTGGTTGGGCCGGGGCTTGACGTCGGCCTGTCGCTGTCTGCTCCACTCCCGGCACGACATCTCCCATGAAAGCAGTACCGGCAAAGCTGCCATCACCTGCTTGGTGAGCGGAGAGCTTATATGTTCACAGCACTCTTGGGAGAGACAGCATCAGCCTGCCTAGATCGGAGGACAGCCCAGGCGACCTTACCTGCAAAGAGGGACTCGGAGGAAGGATCCTCATGGGAGCCTGCATCGAGGGCAAGGGTGCTGCTTAGAATAGCTGTGAGAGAGGAGCAGTCGGCCCCAGAAGTAGGGGCTTGGATTAGCGGGGGGACTGCAACAGGAGCTGGAGGAGACCACAGCCACCACCAGGTCGGAGCAGCCAGGATTTGCCGGACAAGATCCCGCAGCAGGGGCTGTAAGCATTGGATACGGAGGGAATTCACAGTCTAGAACACAGCAGGCTGTTCACTGAGTTGCAATTAGACAACACTGCCGATTACCAGGGCTTCAAGTGTACCGGGAGAGAGTGAATGATTCAGAGAGCCGTTGTTCATACACCTCTCAAGAGGTTTCCTACCCCTTTTCTCTTAGATTCGAAGTTAAGGAGACCTGTTTGGGTGAAGACGATGTCCTTCAGCGAGGCCCAGGAACAGGGTACAACAGTGAGTCCCCCAGAAAGAGTCCCTGAGAGAACAAAAGAGAGGCCTCTGGTCGACTGCTGAAGCTTCGGAAGCCCACAGAGCGTGAGTGCTGCAAAGGTCCCCTGGGGGGCAGTCCTGAGGGCCGAGGAAGTGCCTGAGAAAATGAGTTTGAGAGAGCTGTGTTGAACTCAGGCTCATCTGGTCACGGGCACTCCTAGCGGAGTGTTGGACCGGGAAGAGGACAAGGAGCTTGCCAAACTGCACAGACTGGTTGGGGATTAGAGTGGAGGCCTAGGCTCAGGCCCATGGCCTTGGTAAGGACCAACTGCAAAACCCTGGGTCATGGCCACCGGAGGACCATACCGGGCAGCTTGGTGTCTTTGAAACAGCCCTGGAGGTGACTCGAGCGGGCATCTGAGTCCCTGCTCCAGGAGTGAGGCTGGAAAGCTGGGAATCACCTTTGGATTCTAGTAAACGCTTGGGAATTCTGCTGCATAAGGTCTCTGGTGAGGAAGTGAAGACGCTGGTGTTCCTGCTATAGACCACGTGAGAGAGATATTTTATTTTGCTTCTCCACTGGTAAATACCACCCTCCCAGACTTAAAGTGGACCTACCTGTATGGTCATTTTCTGATGACTCATAGAGGCAATCCGTATTGTAAATCGTTGAAAGTCTCTATGACTTTCATGTCCTCCATGAGAAATAAAAAGGACCAGAGAACCAGCCCTAATTCAGGGGTATCTACCAATCCCTTTTCCTTCAAATGATTCTGTGTTTTCAATATTTAGGATACTCTGGAGAACTTTCAGCGGGGGGAGTTTCCATCTCCTGCAACATTTTGCTCTCCTAGCTATTAACTGATCTTCAATTTTAACTAAGCCCTTCAGCTTAGGGATTAAGGCAGGAAGACCACCGTCCAATCCAACCAGGGAGAAGGTAGGGGCTGAGGGGGCTTGAGAAGAAAGGTTTTTCTACTTTGCTCAGCTTTGGGGAATGAAGGAAGTGATATATCAAAGCAGGGACAACCTCAGTGCCCTGGGATATAAATATAACGTGCTGTACAGAGCACGATGAGCTCTCCGAGGTGTGGTCGGGATAGAGCCCAGCGGTGCCTCCAGCTCTGTGTATATCCCTGGCTCCGGAAATCCTGCACTCCGACGGCAGGAAACGGAGAAGCAGGCTGAAATCCTAGGGTTTCGAAGACACTCCTCTCCGTCCTCGGAGGAGGGTGAACACACCAGGCAAAGGAAGCTATACGAACTCCAGTGAGGGAGAGGAGGAAATCAGTTACCCAAAACAACTGAGCTCCAAAGCCCTGCTCCAGGGAGAAATTTTCCCTCCAAGATGACAGGAAGCTGGTCCAGACCTCTGCAGCAGCATGAATAGGCAGAGGAAGGAATGTGAAGGCAGATAAAGAGGGCGACTGGAACCAGGCCCTGCCTGTGTTTTCATCTGTCTGACGTGGAGTGGAAGACGAATGGTGGAAGCCCGGAAAAGGGCCTGCGGCTCTGCTGGTGATAGTGGGAGCCGGCGGTGCTGTCGCCAGTGGCTGGGAGCAAGGCTGGGGAGCACGGTGGCTAGCACGGTGGCTAGCATGGGCTGCTTTAGAAAGCACATTTCTAGAACATGATGCCCATCCCCTGCCCCGCCCCTGCCCCAGGGTAAGCGACATCGCAACAGGTTTGGCAGAGAGAGAAACCGTACTCATACTGGCACTTGTGAGATTCACCCTGACAGCAGTGACATTTCGGATAGTAGGAACCTGAAAGGCGGGTTTAAAGTGCTCCCAGGAAGGGCAGCTGTGAGATGTCCGTCCCCTTGAGTCCTGCTGAGTTGAGGTCTCCAGATTCTGGAGGTGACACCGGACTTTCCCTCAGCAGCACTTTCATTCACTGTGAGGTTTCAAGCAACATTTTTACTTGTTCAATGACGGCTTGCTTGATTCAGATGGCCCCTTTGAGATTCTAGCATGCGTGCGACGGGGAAGAAGACAGACCAGACCATCCCCCTTTCGTGACCCAATGACTATATGTTCCTAAGATGCTATTCTCCCTGAAATTCTAAAGGAGACACTTAACATTATTAATCACTTTAGAAGCCCTCAGAGATTGCTTACTGGAAAGTAGTTTGAGAAATTTACATATGGGAAATGGAAGGCACCGCAAGTCTGCTGGTTCTCTGCCCATTTTTTTTTTCAAAGGTAGGAAATGTCCCTTTTCATTGTGAGATTGGCTCACCACGCTGTGAACTGTAGTGAGCAGACTGGGTCAGGGGTCCCGGGAGTGGAGCGAACAAAAGGGCATGGGTGGTTACAGCACAAAGGGCCGCTTCCAGGCAAGATGGTCAAGTTTGGTTTCGGCACAATGCTCTCGCATCGACTGCCAAGAAGACGGGGTTAATTGGGTAGGAAAGTGTAGGAGGAAACTGATGTTAGTGGAACATTTCACTGAGAAGGTTTCAGCATTTAACTGGATTCTGTATCTGGTGGCATGTGTGTGTCTGTATGTAATTCTCACAATAACCTTAAGAAATGAGGATTGGTAAGCTTATTTCACAGATGAGGAAACTAACCCCAATGAAGTGAGTTTGCCCGATGGCATGGAGTCATTAAAAGGCATAGTGAAGGGATGCCTGGGTGGCTCAGTCAGTTGAGCATCTGCCTTCGGCTTGGGTCATGATCACAGGGTTCTGGGATTCAGCCCCGTGTCAGGCTCCCTGTACAGCGGGAAGCCTGTTTCTCTCTCTTCCACTCCTGCTATGCTCCCTCTCTTGCTGTCTCTCTGTCAAATAAATAAATAAAATCTTTTTTAAAAAAAGGTATAAGGAAGTTTAAGGGCACCTGGATGGTGGTTAAGCACCTGACCCTTGATCTCAGCTCAGGTCTTGATCTCAGAGTTGTGAGTTCAAGTCCCACATTGGGCTCCATACTGGGCATGGAGCCTGCTTTTGGGAAAAAAAAAAAAAAAGACACAGGAAACTTCAGAACAAACATCTAAGACTGACTTCCATGCTTTGCACTTTTAAAATAATTCACTTTTATTTAGTGTTTATATATGTGTGTGTGTGTGTGTGTGTGTGTGTGTGTGTATCTATATCTATCTATATATATATGGATTTTCATCTAAAAAGCGGAGTTGGCAGCCAGCAGCCGGCAGACAGCAATGCTTCCTTGTGGAACTTCAGGCACTTTGGACAGAGGTGTGGAGAAAAGATATTACGGAGTGAGATTTTTCTCAAAGTGCCATGCTTAAAGCTTTCCCTGTGTGACAACTGTCAGCACTATGCAGTAATCAGCTGTAAGCGTGGTACCCAACTGCCCTCACCATCTTAGCAAGTCCCCCACCACATGGTACTCAGTATGCCGTCCCAGATAAATCTTTATATTAGCCTTCACTGTGAGTGCTCAGGAATGTGGAGCATTCCGAGCAGGAAATTGCTCCATCAGCAACATTGTCTTTGAATGTTGACACTTGCTCAGGGTCAGGCCACCCCAGGGGCCATCATCATCATCTTGTGACCCAAGTAGGACCTTGTGCTTCTGGAGCTGTTCCAGGTGCGGGAGGAGGGGAGGTCTCGGAAAACTCTGCCCAGCGGCCTGGCTTGTTGAAACATGGCCAGATGGCTTTGTCATCTGCCCTTGTCTACACTATACACTCTAATTCTTCATTTGATGGAAACGAACCAAATGGAAACTCGAATTTATTCTTTGGAAAAATGTAGACAATAGTACGCACGTATGGCACAAAGGGTGGTAGCGGGGGTTAAGTGAGTAAAATATACACAAAGCACTAGTATCTGACAAGCTGTGAGCACCAAGCCAGTGTGAGTCGTTCCTGTGATTTTTATTATCACTGATATCCTTGTCTTAAATGGGTTATTTTCTAAATGACTTCCATTGTTGTCGATTGTTAAAAGATAGAATGACCCGAAGAAAATTCAGCCCTGGAGATCCACTCACTGAACAACTTTCTCCTCTCTGCCACTCTTTCCTTTTCTCTTAAACCTCATGATTCCCTTTTGTGTTTTTACAAAGGTTATTTGCTTCAATGGGCAGAGAGAGTATCATGCAGGGGGATGATTAAAACATCTGCCCTCTTAGTTATTGATTTTAAATTTTGTCGTCTATGAATAGATAATAATGTGTATACTGCAACATAGTCACAAGGGTCAAGAGGATATACAGTGAAAATTTAGTCTCTCCCCCAAGAACTTCCCCATCCAAATTTTCTTCCCTGAAGGCAATCCCGGCAGGCTTCAGGGAGAATCCAGGCATGCCCACTCTGACCACACACACACACACACACACACCTCTGAAAACAAATGACAGCACACCATTTACTGTGTGCTTGTGGTTCCTTCCTTTCTGTACTCAGGATGTATGTTGCTTAATATTCCTTAGCCGTATGTATAATACAGCCCAATATTCTAAATACATAGTATTCCACAGTACAGTTAACTCTAATTTGTAATCTAGTCCACGCGAACTGATATTCTGATGTTGTTATTATAGATAATGCTGCAGTGATATACTTGTTCTTTACTTTTAATGTTTTGTCAATTGAATATTAACTATTTTATCTACCTGGTATTGATTGCCCAACAGGTAGAGGACAGGAACCCAAATTACTTACTTTCTTTCTTTCTTATTAAGATTTTTTAAAAATTTATTTGACAGAGATCACAAGTAGGCAGAGAGGCAGGTGGGGGGGGGGTAAGCAGGCTCCCTGCTGAGCAGAGACCCCCTGATGTGGGGCTCCACCCCAGGACTCTGAGATCATGACCTGAGCTGAAGGCAGACGCTTAACACACTGAGCCACCCAGGCGCCCTCAACTTTAGTTTTTAACCAGATAAATGTGTTAAATAATCTTATCTTTCCCCCAATGATCTGAAGTATACTTTTATCATATACTAAATTCTGCCTGGGTTTAGGCAGTAAAACATAACATTTGACTGTGCACTCAGCAGCCTGTCTGGGTTTGAACCTAAGCTCTTCCACAAGCCAATGGTTTAAACTTAACAATTTAGGCATCTCTTTCCCTCAGTTTCTTCATCCAATAAATGAGAATGAAAGCAATTTCATAGGATGATTGAAAACATAGTGCAAGGCAAATATTGTACAGGGCTTGCAACATTGCCTGGTATATAAGAAACTCTAAATAACTATTATTGTTTATCTACTTATTATTTCTGGCCTTTGTAATATGTTTCCATTGCCTTTTCTTCTCTTCATGAATCATGCCTCTAGTGTTCACAGCTCTATGGATTGGTCAATTAATTAATGTAACTTTTTAATACGTCTTAATATTTGCCGGGTTTTCTCCTTCCTCATTACTTTTCTCTTTCAGAATTTTAGGGAAAAAAAATTTCTCATGAACTAAGAATTAGCTCATATAGTCAAAAATGTTGTTTGTATTTTTGTTGTGAATAAGTTAAATTCATATGTATTGACTTAGGGAGAACTGGAAGCTTTATAATATTTACTCTTCAGGATGTGACTGTGTGTCCATACTTAAAGTTTTTATTTATGCTCCTCAGTAGCATTTTAGGGAATAGGTTTATTTCCATTTGCTTTTTATTATTACATCATCTACCTGGTTGTGGTTTATGTATATGAAGACTATTATTTTTTTACTCAGTTATTTTACTGAATTTTCTTATTATTGATGATATATTTCTAGTCAAATCTTCTGGGTTTTCCAGAGAAAACAATTATTTCCAGAGAAGTAATCACATCAAATAATAATTTTAATAATAATAATCAATAAATAATTTTGTCTCCTTAAATTTTAGACCTCTATAATTTCTATCGTCTACTGCAGTGACTGGTAGCTTTGAAACAATGTAAACAATATTGCTGGCAAGGAACGTGCTTTCTCGCTCCAGATTTTTCTGGGGTGGGGAGAAGGGGCAAAGGGAAAGGGAGAGGAGAGAGAGAGTCTCAGGCAGACTCCCCGCTGAGCACAGAGCCTGATGTGAGCCCCAGGACCCTGAGATCATAACCTGAGCCGAAATCAAGGGTCTGACACTTAACCGACAGCCACCCAGGAGCACCTTGCTCCAGATTTTAAAGATAATGTTTTAGCAGAAGGCTGGTATGCATACATGCATACGTACACACACACATATGTACATACATGCATACATACATTCTCCCTTTCTTTTTCTCTTTCTGTCTTATCTACATATATACTACATCTATATTTAAATAGATATCAGACACAGAAATGTATATGTGTATGTTATTCATGTAATGAAGTACCTATTTTTAGTATTTAGTATTTAACATTTTTTTATCTGGAATGGATATTATATAATATTAAAGGCCTTTAAGTATCTGTGCAGAGGATAAAATAAATTTTGTCTTTTACCTAATTAATATGATCTATGGTAATGTAGTAATGGATTTCCTAATATTGAATTATTGAGGCATTACTGGAGGATTCTGTTTGTTTTTATTTTATTAAAGATTTTGCATCAATATCATAAGTAAATATGGTTTGTGGGTTCCCTTTTTTGGTATGTTATCTTTGTGAAATTTTTGTAGGTCAGCTTTGAAAGAAATTTTCACAGATTTCTAGTTATGAAAATATGGTAGATTATATATCTGAAAATACCTTCTCACTAGAGAGTATAAAAATGTTGAACAAGAAAATGAGAACATATTTTTAAATTAAGTTTTCTATCTCTTCTGGTGTCATTTTTGGAAATTTTTATTTTAATAAACAACCATGCATTACATCCCACTTTCCAAATTGATTTGCAGAGAGTTGAAGTACTCTCTCATGATTCTGTTCAAGTTTTTTTTTTTTTAAGATTTTATTTATTTATTGGACAGACAGAGATTACAAGTAGGCAAGAGAGGCAGGCAGGGAGAGAGAGGAGGAAGCAGGCTCTCCGCGGAGCAGAGAGCCCAATGTGGGGCTTGATCCCAGGACCCTGGGATCATGACCTGAGCCGAAAGCAGAGGCTTTAACCCACTGAGCCACACAGGCGCCCCTCAAGTTTTTGTATCTATAATGATTTCTATTACTCCATTCACTAATATTTTATTAAATGTTTTCGCATCTATGTTCATAAGGACTGGGGCACCTGGGTGGTATTTAACCAGTGCGTTAAAGCCTCTGCCTTCGGCCCAGGTCATGATCTCAGGGTCCTGGGATCGAGCCCTGCATCGGGCTCTCTGCTCAGCAGGGAGCCTGCTTCCTCCTCTCTCTCTGCGTGCCTCTCTGCCTACTTGTGATCTCTGTCTGTCAAATAAATAAATAAAATCTTAAAAAAATATAAAAATATGTTCATAAGAATTGTTAAGTGATTATTTTAAATTTTCTGCTTTTTTATTCTACATATTTAAGATCACAAATGTATTTTACCAGTGAGTAATAGGTTCTCTATTTGGTGTTTTATGTCTTTATTTTCTAAATATTCTGCAACTCACATTTTGATTTTCCCTTTCTAATTGGCAGGTGGCAGAGATTTTTCTATTTTTTAGTTTTTGCATTAATTTCTAGATTTATTTCTTGCATTCAGAGAATGTTATCTGTATTATTTCTACATGTTGGAATTAATGAATTTTCACATTGTGGCCTAATGCAAAACATTGTAATAAGTGATGTGAAGTCTTCAAAGTGAAGCCTTCGCCTGGGACTGAGAGGGTTCCTGAGATGTAAGACCTACTGTGCAAAAACTAGGGCTACCCTGAATAAACTAGGATGAGGTCACTCGATCTGAGGATAAAATTCTTAGGTTACTTTCTTTCATTGAGGACTTTGTAGGCCTTGCTCACTGTCCTTCAGTAGTGACTATAATAATAAAATCATCTGATGACAACATGAGTTTTTTTCCCCTCTACCATAGGTGATTGAATATTTTATCTTTGAAATCAGTCATTTTACTAGGCTGTCTCAATACTGATTCTTCTATATCAGTTTTTCCTGGGCCATATATTGCCTTTATTTGTGGAATCAGATCTTCACTTAATTCTAAAAAGTTAAAAAAATTATATATCAATAAGTATTTTCATTTCCATTAGGTTTTCCCTTTTTCAGGGACTTTAGTTATGCCCTTCTGACTTTGCTCTGCTGTATATATCCATATCTTATATAGATACAGATTTTCTAATCTGTATAAACTATTTTCATTTCATTTTACTTGCTTTTCTCAGTTCTCTTCTTTATAATCCTTACTGTATTTCTCATTTGTTTGCTTCTAGTTTAGCCTTTGTTTTTCAGGAGAATTTTAGTTTTTACTTTCCCTTTTTTCTAAGTTACATCAGCTCATGTTTCTTCTCCTTCTATTGTCCTGTCACAGCTTCTCTGAGCTCTCACATTTCTGCTCTGTGCTCTTGGTTTAGAGAAGTGTTTTTTTCTTAAAGATTTAAAAATTTTGTCATGATATATTTAGTTAAAATTCTCATTTGTCAAATGCATTTTTTTCTGGTGTAAGCGCTTTCTGTATATTTTAAATTTCTAATTAATCCCTTTACTCCATTGTGGTATCTTTGAAGGAGATAAGTTCTTTCCGGATGAGCTATTTGTAACAGATTTATGTGAACAAAGAATCAGTGCCATGTTTCAAGCTACTAGAAATTCTTCTTAATATCTGTGGTTGCCTGTGTCTGTGAATGAATTACTGAAACCTGTTATCTCTCCACCAGGTGAACTCAGTTATATGCTTCCTAGTTTCACTGATAGACTGCTTCCTCAAAGTGTCTTGTCTCTGTGATTCCTCATTCAGTGTTACCTTCCAAGCTTCCTGAAGCTGCCAAGAGTATCTATGCTTCTTGTTTCAAACGAAAGATGGTTGGTTTTGCCCCTCTAAAGAACAAACCTCATAGAACTATACTTGTTGATTACTTGTTGATTCTCAGATCTGTGGCCATGAACATTCCCCGTGGGTATCTTTATCTTCACTGCTTTTGTCAGCTTTTCTTATGTATTATATTCATGATTAGATATACTTCCTAGTTTGCCATAGATGGAGCTTACATCTCTGTTTCTTCTCCTTGTTCTTTTACTCCCCTGTTTTCTCCAACTCCAGTGGTATTTTAAATGATCTATTTTGAAAGGACACAGTGCATTAACATTAATAATTTAAAAAATTATTTCTTCCTCTCAGACATCTCTGCAACATTTGCAACAAAAAAAATGGAGAAACTTTTTGTTGTGGCTAAGTGGTTAGAGTGATCAGAGCAGAGAGCCAGCTGGGATCATTGAAAGTTGAGGTAAAACACCTTGAAGAGTCAATTTTCATGGAGGAGTGGTAGAAAAAGGAGACAAGAGACATTACCTCTCCCACAGCTGATAGTTATTGGGTAAACACAGGTAGAGATGAAGCACATACTTACAGATGACATCAGATTTGATTGGGCAAGTGTTTGTTCTGATTATTGAGTTTTCGTACTCTACTGTTTTGTGAGGTATTTTGAAAATTACCTTTCTACCTAACACAAAGTAGAGATTTGTTCATTGTTTGAATACTTCAGCCAATGTGAATAGCCAATTTGGAAGAGTTCTTGAATTTTTCCACACTGACTAAATTAACCAGGTAATTGCCATATTTCCAAAGTCCTACCTGATGCTGACACCAACTTTTCTATTTATTCTTCTTGTTTCCTTTTGACTTTATAGACAAATTAATTCTGTGGTGCCTTCACTTCTTATCCAAATATTTTATTTATGAATAGGACCCTCTGATTCATATTTTCTATATTAATGCCAAAGCAATGTTTATATACTAATAGTAAACTGGACTGTTTATGCCGTATAGCCAGCCTGGCTTGTCATGGTTTCAGGGGAGCCCTTTTTTCAAGACATGAAAGGTCTAGTGTTAGAGATCAATAAACCCTTTCAGAACGCATCAACAGTAGCCAAAACCCTTTCTGTTCAGCCAAATCTACTAGTTTAGGTCCTTTTCTCCATCCAGGAGTAATGAAACAAACATGAGAACAAAAACACTCTATTGAATCACACCCCTCAACTGTGTTAAGCCAATTTCTGTAGGGGCAATAGAGTTGTAATTACCTTCAAATTAATCTTATCTTCCCCCAATATTCATATGAAATGTTTCCACCCCACCTCCCACCCTGCAAGACTTGCTTAATTCATACCTTATCTGGTGAGATTCTGCAGTGCAATTAATAATACTAACATTTAATGAATATTTACCATATGCCAGGAGTTGTGTTTTCCATGCCTTACCTCATTTAATCCTCAGAATGACTCTTTTAAGATGGAACCATTACTATCCCAATGTATGGAAATTAAATTTCCAATTTAAGGAAATTGAGGATGAGAAAGGATAAGCACATTATACAAGATCATATAGATAGTTAACATTAGTACCAAGAATCTAACCTGGCCCATCTGACACTACTAAGCAATAGTGACCTTATGTGTACACTTCTACTTTGGACTTCTGTTATTTATATCCTGCCTTCTTAACTCAATGGTTTTCGATCCTTGCTGCACATTAAAATCATCTGTTGAACAAATATTTTTAAAATAATATTAATTTCCAGAGATACTAACTTAATTGATTTGGATGGGCCTCAAACTGGTATTTTTAAAAAGTTCCCAGGGTTGACAACCAAAGCCTTAACCATACATTTTTAATGAAAGGGTCTAGACACCTAACATGCTGACTTTTATATATATATATATAGATATATATACACATATATCTCTATATATATAAAGGTACCTATACCTATATATATATTAAAGGTACCTATACCTATATATTTATATTAGGTTCCTACACCTGTAGGTACCTATACCTATAAAAAACCTAAATATATATATATATTTCAGAAAAGGTGCATCTTAGATGAATTTGAAGACTAGAGATTACTATTTGATTTTTTTTGGTAGAGGTTGTAGTACAAGAAAAAAAAAAAAAGTACATACACAGATCCAGACAGGATACATGTTCAAAAAGACCCGAGAAAGCCTGAAGCTATCACCCTAGACTGATAACAAGGTTCAGGGACCTGCAAATCAGTAGAGGTCTTTCCATGGCACTCTGCAAAGACTGGGAAAAGAGGCTGTTTTTGCAAATGCCCAATTTTCAACAAAAGTTCACAGTCATGCAAAGAAACAGGGAAACGTGACCCACTCAAAAGAATAAAATAAATATCCAGAAACAGTCTTTTAAGAACCACATGGTTTAGACTTTAAAATAACTATAAACATTGAATCTTGGAACACTGAAAAAAAAATATAAAAAAAAACCAACTTAAATATGTTCAGTATGTTTAGTATGAACTAAAGGAAATTAGGAAATTAGGAAAACAGTAAATAATTGAAATAATAGAAATTATTTTAAAAAAGAATCAAACAGATTTTGGAGCTGAAAAATACAATAACTGATTTGGAAAACTCGGTAGGCAAGTTCAAAGACAAACAGAAGTATGAGACAACAAATGTGAAGACAGGTCATTTGAAATAATCAAAGCTCAGGAGTAAAAAGAAAAAAGAATGAAGAAAAGTGAACAGAGCCTAAAGGACTTATGGAATACCATCAAAAGATGAATATATACATTATGGGAACCACAGAAGGAGAGAGAGAGAGAGAAAGGGACAGGAAGATTATTGGCTAAATTAATTGCTAAAAACTTCTAAAATTGGAAGAAAGAAATGGAAATACTAATCCAAGAATCTCAGTGAAATTCATGTAGGATAAACCCGAAGAGATCCAAAAAGAGACATAATCAAACTGTCACAAGCTAGAGACATAGAGTCTTGAAAGCAGCAAGAGAAAAATGAGTCATCATGGAGACCAATTAGACCTGACAAATGTATAGAACACCACCAATGACAATAGAATACACATCTTTTTTCAATTGCACACAAATTATTTTCCAGGATGGACCATACTGTGAGCTACAAAACAAGTCTAAAGGAATGCAAAAGATTGAATCATACCATGTATCTTTTCTGATCATGGTAGAATGAAATTAGAATTCGACAGCAGGAGAGAAACTAAAAAATTCATAAGCATATGGAAATCTCCAACAACACATCCTTAAACAATGAATGGGTCAAAGAAGAAATTATGAAGGGATTAAGAAAATATATTGAATAGATAAAAATGAAAACACAGCACACCAAAACTTATGGAATGCAACAAAAGCAGTACTAAAGGAAAAATTTATTATCGTAAATACATTTAAAAAGAAGAAACGTCTCAAATCAATAACCTAACTTTATACCTTAAGAAACCAGAAAAAGAAGAGCAAACTAACTACAAAGCTCATAGAAGGAAGTCATAGAGATCAAAGCAGAGACAAATAAAATGGAGAACAGGAAATCAGAAGAGAAAAATCAATGAAACTAAGAGTTAGTTCTTTGAAAAGATTGGCAAAATTGACAGTCCTTTAGCTAGATTGCCAAAGGCGGAAAAATAGAGAAGGCTTAAATAACTAAAATCAGAAATGAAAGGAGACATTACTACAGATTTTAGAAGAGTAAAAAGAATTGTAAGAAAGTATTATGAAAAACTGTATGCCAACAAATTGGATAACCTAGATGAAATTGAAAATTACTAGAAAAACACAACCTGCCAAGACTGAACTGTGAAGAAATAGAAAATTTGAATAGACCTAATCTAGTAACTATGTAGAATCAGTAGTCAAAACCTCCCCAAATGAAATCCTAGGACCAGATAAATTTGCTAATGAATTCTACCAAATATTTAAAGACTTAACATCAATCTTTCTCAAACTCTTTCAAATAATTGTAGAGGAGGGAACATTTCCTAATTCATTTTCTGGGGCCATTATTATCTTGATATCAAAGCAAGATAGAGACACTACAGGAAAGGAAAACTAAAGGCCAGTATTCCTGATGAATATTGATACAAAAATCCTCATGAATTTAACAGGGCATTAAAAAAATTATACATCATGATCAATTACAATTTATTCCTGGGACATTTGGGTGGTTCAGCATTTCAAAGTGATCAGTATAATACTCCACAGTAATAGAATGAAAGATAAAAGTCACGTAATCATCTCAATTGATGCAGAAAAAAGCATTTCACAAAATTCAACACCCATTCATGATAAAAATATTCAACAAACTAGGAATAGAAGAAAATTATCTCAACATAATAATCACCATATTTGAAAAACACAAAACTAATAACATACTCAATTTTAAAAGACTGAAAGGTTTTTGGGAAGCCTGGGTAGCTCCATCCACTCAGCGTCTAACTCTTAATTTCAACTCAAGTCATGATATCAGGGTCGTGAGATCAAGCCCCATGTCAGGTTCTGTGCTGAGAGTGGAGCCTGCTTGAGATTCTCTCTCTCCTTCTCCCTCTGCCCCTCGCAGCTTGCAATCAATCAATCAATCAATCAATAAAATCTTTAAAAATAAATAAATTACATAAACGACTGACAGCTTTTACTTTAAGATCAGGGACGAGGCAAGGATGTCTGCTTTTGTAATGTTATTCAACATAGTATTGGAAGGGGCGCCTGGGTGACTCTGTCATTAAGTGTCTGTCTTCGGCTCAAGTCATGATCCTAGGGTTCTGGGATTAAATCCCCCATTGTGCTTCCTGCTCTGCGGGAAGCCTGCTTCTCCCTCTCCCACTCCCCCTACTTGTGTTCCCTCTCTTGCTGTCTCCCTCTCTCTCTCTCAAATAAGTAAATAAAATATTTAAAACAAACAGACAAACAAGAACATAGTATTGGAAGTCCTAACCAGAGCAACTGGGCAAGAAAAAGAAATAAAATAAATCCAAGTTGGGAAGGAACAAGTAAAATTATCTCTGTTCACAGATGAGATAATCTTATATGTAAAACCCTCAAGAGTCCACAAAAAGTTGTTAGAACTAATAAATTTATTAACATTTCCAGATACAAAATCAATATGTGATAATCAGTAGCATTTCTTTATACTAAGAGTGAACAATCCAAATTGGAAATTGAAAAAACAATTCCATTTACAATAGTATCAAAAAGAGTAAAATACTAGAGAATAAACTTAGTCAAAAGAGGCAAAAGACTTATACTATGAAAACTACAGAACTTTGCTAAAGAAAATTATAGACACCAATAAATAGAAAGGCACCCTGTGTTCACAGACTGGAAGATTTGATATTGTTAAGATAGTATTACTACCCAAAGTAATCTTCAGACTCATTGCAATCCCTACCAAAATTCCTAGGATTTTTTGGAAAATATAGAAAAATCTATTCTAGAATTCATATGGAATCTCAAGGAACCCCCAAATAGTCAAACAATCTTGAAACAGAAGCAAGGTGGAAGTCTCACACTTTTTTATTTCATATGTTACTATCATGTACAACAATCAAAACATCATGAAATTGCCATAAATGACAGACCGTAGAGACCAATGGAACAGAAGAGAGAGCCCAGAAGTAAACTTTCATATCTATGATTAAATGAGTTTCAACAAGGAGACCAAAGTCATTAAATAGAAAAAAAGATGGTCTTTTCAACAAATGGTGTTGGGAAAACTGTATACTCACGTACAAATGAATGAAGTCAGACACTTACCTTATACCATACATAAAAATTAACTCAAAATGGATTTAAATATAAGATCTAAAATCAGGGATGTCTGGATGGCTCTGTCGTTTAAGTGTCAGCCTTCAGCTCAGGTCATGATCCTAGGATCCTGGAATCGAATCCTGCATTGGGCTGCCTGCTTAGCAGGGAGCCTGTGCCTACCTCTCTCCGCACTCATGCTCTCTCTCTGTCTCTCTCAAATAAACAAATAAAATATTTTTTTAAAAAGATCTAAAACCATAAAATTTGTAGAAGAAAACATAGAAGGAAAGCTTCATGTCTTTGGATTTGGCAAGGATTTCTTGGATATCATGTCAAAAAACAGTCAATAAAAGAAAAAAATAATTAAGTCAGACTTCTTCAGAATAAAACTTTGTACATCAAAAGACACTATCCATGAGAAAAGGTAACCCACAGAATAAAAGAAAATATTTGCAAATTGTATGTGATAAAGGATTGTTATCTAGAATACATAAAAAATTCTCACAACCCAACAAAGACAAAATAATTAAAAACTGCACAGAGGAGGGGCACCTGGGTGGCTCAGTTGGTTAAGCCGTTACCTTTGGCTCAGGTCATGATCCCAGAGTCTTGGGATTAAGCCCCACATCCGGCTCCCTGCTCAGCTGAGAGCCTGCTTCTCCCTCTCCCTCTGCCTGCTGCTCTGCCTACTTGTACTCTCTATCTCTGTGTCAAATAAATTAAAAAACACTTTAAATCAAAACAAAACAAAAACCACAAAAGCTGCACAGAGGACTTAAATAGATATCGCCCCAAAAGAAGATATGCAAATCGCCAATAAGCACATAAAAATATAGTCAACATCGCTAATTATTAGGTAAAGGCAAACCAAAATCACAATGAGATACAACTTCACACCCATTAGCTTGGCTAGTACTGAAAAAAACAGAAAATAAGTATTGGCAAGCTTGTAGGGAAATTGGAACCCTTGTGCATTGCCGGTGGGATGTGAAACCATGGGTCTGTTTTGGAAAAAAGTACGGTGATTCTTCAAAAAAATTAAACATAGAATTATCATGTAGGCTATATGCAGAAGAAATGAAATCAGGGACACGAACGGATATTTGCACACTGATGTTCATAGCAGCATTACTCACAGTAGCCACAAGGTGGAAGCAACCCAAGCAGCCATCAATGAACAAATGGACACACAAAATGTAGGTCCAGACAATGGAATATTACTCAGCCTTAAAAAGGAAAGAAATTCTGACACGTGCTACAATATGAATGCATCTTGAAGACCTTATGCTTAGTGAAATAAGCCAGACACAGAAGGATGAATATGATTCTGCTTATATGTGGTACCTGGACTAGTTAGTCTCAGACAGAAACTACTTTGGTGGTTACCTTGGGTTGAGGGGAGGGTGCATGGGAAGTTAGTGTTTAAGGGGTAGAGAGTTTCAGTTGGAGAAGTTGAAAAGGTTCTGGGGATGGATGGTAATGGACGGTTGCACAATAATGTGAATGTACTTAATGCCACGAAACTATACACTTAAAAATGGCTAAAATCTTACATTTTATGTAACGTATATTTTACCACAAAAAATAAAATTGCCCCCCAAAAGAGTCAAATCTGGGGGAAAAAAGGTTCTACTAAGTTGGATGACCCTTCAGCTTCCTTCTCCTGAAAACCTCATTCCTGGTGGCCTCTGGCTTCTCTAATTCTCTAATTCATTGATTCATTGATCTCCAGGGACCTAGTGGTCATTCGGGGATTTCCCTTCCCAGCTCTGTTGTTGGAGTCCACTGCTTCCATAATCTATGTCTTGATTTACTCCCTTGTTTTGGTGGACAATATTCTCTGTGAAAGGATGCATGGGTATTCAATCTTCTGAGTCCTTGCATGTTCTCCGATGTCTTTATCTTGTGCTTTGCGGAATTGCAATTCAGCCTTCCTCCGAATACTCAAGGCATTTCTCCATTTGCTTCTAGCATCCAAGTCAGTGCTTTATAGTTATTCCGCAGCAACCTATGATCTCTATTTTTTGGTTTTATCGATTCTGATTTCCAAATGAAAGATTGTCTCCCTCAGGGTATTATGCTGAGCAAAATAAGTCAATTGGAGAAAGACAATTATATGGTTTCACTCACATATGGAATATAAGAAACAGTGAAGATGATCATAGGGGAAGGGAGGGAAAAGTGAGTGGAAAGAAATCACAGAGGGATACAAACCATGAGAGACTCTTTACTATAGGAAACAAACTAAGGGTTGCTGGAGGGGAGGCGGTGGAGGGGTAGGGTTACTGTTTGATGGACATTAAGGAGGGCACATGATGTGATGAGCACTGGGTGTTATACGCAACTGAGAAATTATTGAACACTACATCTGAAACTGATGATGCACTATAAATTGGCTAATTGAATTTAAAGAAATACATTTAAAAAATTAAAAGAAAGGGAAAAAAGATTGTTTCCCTCTTTTTGTAAAATTAACAAGATAATTGGTGAATATCATTAACCGATGTTTTCTCCCCATGTTTACCTACTGAGTTCATCCTTTGCTCCTTGTTGTGCCCAGGAAATTGTTGGAACTCCAGAGCTATAACCTGACTGTCTAAAAGGGGTGGAGGAAAGTGTCCATAGTCTTCAATTTTCCCGGATACTTTGATTTATTTCATAATAGTGTTGGAGTTGGAGTCACTGTTTATTTCTCTAGAAATAAAAAAGTAGATCCCCGGCAAAGCAAAACATCAACTAAATAAAAATCCCTATTTGTTCAAAAACTTAATTGGCGAGCTATCGTTTGTTACCTTCATATTTTCTTTTTTGACTGTTATTATTAACCGAGAACGAGTCATTGCAGAGACTGGGACCTCCCGCCTCATACAGCACGATGCTGTGGGTTAAGAAAACATATTTCAGATTTTGTTTCACTTTTTTGTTTTGTTTTGTTTACTTTGTGCCTTTGTACGTGTTCCCATCTAAGTGTTTTCAGTTTTTAAATAAATAGTTAAGACCCGGATCTATATTTGGACGCATGCATAATCAACATCACCTTCAGTTAAACCTTCTGCGTTTTGCAACAAATGGCAGAAATTGACCTTGATATTTTCCAGGAGGACAAATTCATAAATATGAAAACAGAAAAGAAAATCCTGCGCCAAGATAGCAAATGACTCAGTGCAGCTTCTGTAGCGAAATGAAGACAATTCACAAGGCCGGCACACTTTTGAAAAGTACAATAAATTATATAATCCCACAAATCAGCACAGATAATATGAGCCTGTGCCTTTTCCTTGATGCTGGCAATTTTTAGGTATCTAAGCCCTCATGAGCGTCTCTTTCAGTGGGTTCTGCTCACAAAAACTAAACATTCTAGAGAGACCCCCCCCTGGGTGAATCTGTCATTTAAAATGCTACTTTTGCTTTGTTACAGATGCTTTGTGTGGGAAGGAATAAAACCACCCTTTTGTTTTGTTTTGTTTTTCTCATGGAAAGAGAGAGTTTGAGAAAACATCGATGGAGGAAATCTATAAATAACGTTTTCGAAAATGGTCACTGTTGGACCTCGCTGACTCAGTAGACCTTGCTAACTGAGCAGCTAGGCCTCAGACCTGGAGGTGGGCTGCAGCTTCAGCACGTCTTAATCTTAGCCTTTGCCACGTGTAGAAAGGGCCCATGGCTAAGCAAAGGAAGATGGAGGGAAGGTAGGACAGAATTAGAGAGTGTGTCAGTGGAGACCCAAGGTGTGGCCTCTGTGCGTCTGAGGTGTCCCCCAGGAGGCTGAAGGGCTACACTTGAACTTCTCAGAGACAGGCCGACTCTGTACGCTCAGCCTCTTCTCCCTGCCTTCCCTGCAGCTCCCAGGCAGATTCAATTTGTTTCCATCCCCGCGTAGCTGCCTCTAAAACTCACTCCTGCACAGATATCCACCCCGACCTCCTCGTCCCTCCCCAGGACCTAGTGGAGAGTGGGTCCAGGACCTCCCCTGCCCTGCTACTTGCTGCTCCCCAGGACAGGTACTTTTAAACCAGGCTTAGTGCATAAACGGAAGATAAACGTGAAGAGCCATGTGGTAAGTCGGTACAAGGGCTGTAGGTTCACTGTCACATTCTAGCCTTTCAAATAGCTGTCCGAGGCAGGCATTATTATCTGTCAAGGAAGTTAGAGAATTCTGTCTGGGTCACTTCAGTGCCCCTGTTTTGAAACTACACCACGGCCCCCTGGTCCAACTGGACCTAGAACACTGTAAGACCAAGGCCGGTGGTTTCTAGCTCCCGACCAGAAGCCCTCTGAGCGCTCTATGGCCTCGGATTCTTACCCAGCACCTCCTGCCACCCAGAGGAAGGATGTCTTGTACCTTTTGTTCTTTGAGAAGGTAAGTCGCAAATGACAGGCTCTAGGGAGGCCTTGCGAGCATTGCTCTGTGCCAGGAGAGAGCATTTCCCTCCACCATACTTTAGGTACGGTCTTATCCCGGCAGTGATCCCAGCCTTATCTCCCCACCCACAGTGGCCGATGACGTTGGGGCAAGTAAGGTGGTTGGATAAGAAACCCCCAAATCGGGACAGGACACGCTCTTTCCACTAAAATGGAAATGCTGATTTTGTGAAAGGAAGGTAAACTAGCAAAAAACCCTTTAACGACAGCTATGAGACCCCAGGAGGCACGCGTTTATATTCTCCAGTAATCTCGGGTCACAGAATGCGGCCTGGTGGGTGTCTGACAGCTGGTCAGGCACGCACCACAGCATGAAGCCGACCCTTTCCCCACCCAGCCCTCCCCCAGCCCCCAGAGTAATTTTGCCATGAAACTTTTGTGTTCCTGTACCAAAAGGTCACACTCGGGAGAGGAGGCAATTCCCTACTTCTGTGTGGATTTTCTGTGTGGCCTCCATTATTAACCCCAGAAAACATGGCTCGGATGCACCAGCCATACTGGGACAAGAGCAGATAAGGTGGTGACTTAGACTGTTCTGGCTGCAGTAACAGAATACCAAAGACTGGGTGGCTCGACAACAGATATTTATTTCTGGGAAGTCAAGAACAAGGTGCCGGCAGATGCAGTTCCTGGTGAGCGCTCTCTTCCTTGCTATGTCCTAACACGTCAGAGAGGGAGAGGAGAAGCAAGCTCTCTTGTGTCTCCTTTTAGGACACAAGTCCCATTATGGGGCTCCATCCTCATGACCTAATGACCTCTCAGTAGCCCCACCTCCTCATACTATCACAATGGGGATTAGGGTTTCAATAGAGAAAGAACACAGACATTCAGCCCTGGCAGGTGGAGTGGCACCGGAAGAGTCTCCTGGGGGCCAGATCCAAGCCGCGATGCTTGATGGTGGTGGTCACAGCAACGATGCTTAGAGGCACTCAGCAGTGGGAAACAGCTCAACCGTGGATTTCTGAGGCAAGGATGAGAAGCTTCATGCTGCTGTAGGGAATTGAGGCTTGGGTAGTGGATGGTCCTAAAGAAGGCTTGGATGGGGGAGGAAACACAACTGCCGTGAATCCCACAGAGGAGCCCAAAGGAGTGTTGGTGAGAATGAAGGAGCCGTGGGGATTCCCATTTATATAATTAAAGGACACGAGGATGTCCTGCTTTCATAGCTGTTGACATGAACCAGCAAGAGTAAGATGTAGTTCCCTCACCTCCAGGTCCTCATGAAAAACTTGCTTGCTGAGCAGACAAGAATTTACTTATGTGCCTAGTATCATACTGGGTTAAAGGCATTAGATGTGTGTTCCCCGACATCAAAGACTTGGTAATCGGGTTCGGCCAAGAAAACCTAGGTGTGTTCTTTTCTCCTGTCTCTTTCCCCTTCTATCCTGGGTGTCAGATAGAACATTAACATTTCACTGAAGAGCCTGGTAATTTTGTAATTTTTCTAGAACTCTCTCATTGTGCTTCCAAAGCTTACTCTTTGTATGACCTTCAACCGGTTTCTTAATCTTGTACCTCCATTTTTTTGAAAAGTAAAATGGGAGTAATAAACATTTTCTTAGAAACTTTTTGTCAGCAATAAATGAAAAAAATCAATGGGAAGAATTTAGCCCAGTGTTTGATCATTGTCAAATAGTCAATAAATATTAGCTATTGTTTGTAGATTAGAATTATGATTAGCTGCCATCATCACCACCTTATTTGGCCAGAGAGGGGATTGCCATAGCTCATAGCAGTGTGTGTCATACTTCCAAGTGTATAAATTGGACCGGTGACCGAGTGGTGAAACTCATTGGTGTGGGTCCCTTCCTTTCCAGGTGATGACTGCTTGTTTCAGAATCATGAGGGAAGGGAGGACAGAGGTGCCAGTTCCATGGCACAAATTCTCATGGAAGCTGACCAGTTTCAGTAGTGACGCCAAATGGCCATTCTTCATCACAGGTACGTCTTGTTGTCCTCTAAACATGAAGGTGCCCCAGGAAGAATAATTTCCTCCCAGCAATTTTCATATTGAACATTAAATGGCATGTAGGTTGCTCTTTGGCATTTTCAAAGCAACTTAACACGACATTACTTACCTTATTGTACAGGTGAGGAAAGTGAGACCCCAAGAAAGGGCTTATTCTTCCCAAATTAAAGTGGTAGGAAAAATACAGATATTTTGAAAACTCTGCTAGAAAATTCTACCCTGTAATATTGTGACCCTTTCCTTAAGATCAGGTCCCACAGGACATCACTCCCTTCTCATTACTATTTCTCCCCCCACCCCCCTGCCCCGTATTTTCTCTTTTTCTTCTGGGTAGAGTTATCTCATTTATTATCGATATTGAGTAAGGAAGACTCGGCAGTAACTTGAGAAAGAATGACTTACGCTGTCTCCTTTTTGTTTTGTGTAACAGAAAAAAAATTATTTGGTTAAGATTTTATTTATTTGTTTGAGAGAAAGAAACTGAGTGAGAGGGAATGAGCGGGGCGGGTAGGGGCAGGGGCAGAGAGAGATGAAGAAGCAGACTCCCCGCTGAGCAGGGAGCCCGATATGAGTCTTCATCCCAGGACCCCGGGATCATGACCAGAGCTGAAGGCAGATGCTTCACTGACTGAGCCACCCAGGTGGCCACAGAAAAAAATATATACTTAAAAAGCCAAAATTTTAATATGAAAATATGTCATGTGCACTGAAAAGAGACTTGTCCCTTTTCAGGTGTGTGGTGAACAAAGTTTGGAATGGATTATTCAGCTTCTGAAAATATTCAGATCCCTTAGAGGCGTTCATTGTTCCGATACTCACTACTCTGCACTTTGCTGTTATTGTTGACAAGAATATAAATATCAGTTAATAACTGAAGTTTTCAGAGAGAGAGATACGTGTTCTACAGATGTATGTATACACATGTCCATGTATATTCATGGGCATATAAACACATATTTCTATCCAAGAAAAATACAAATGACTCCAATACAATGATAAAACACTAATCTCTCTTTCTCTCTCTTTTTTACTATTTTAGACAAATTTTTGCTTTTTATTGCACTTTTATGGTTGATTTCTTTGATCCTTAGAATGCTTTTACTATGGTTTTCTGCTCAGCATAATAATTTCTGTCCGAATGAAATTACTCTGATTGCTACCTACAAGGCTCTGTGATTTCAGTTGTTTGGGGAACATGGTGCCATTCAGATAATTTCAAAAATGCAAATATTCACAGTAGGAATGTCTACAAAAATCAGTTTCCCACATTATATTGAAGAACAAAGTCGAGGCAGAAGTATGAGAACAGTAAATTGGTATAAAAAAACCAAAACACTTGGGGGCTGTGGCTCAGACTTCAAAGGTGGAAGGCAAGACGGTGTTCTAGTTGAAAGTTCTTACAAATCAGCACTCTAACCTTGACTGCCTCAAACTCTGACTTTCCTGTAAAATCAAAACGACAAAAGACTTCGTGTCAGATTTTCAGATTCTGCTTGGAACATTTTTAGAATACGCTCCCTGATGTTTATGATTAGAGTGTCTACCTCTTGACACTCTTTGCACCAGGCTATTTTTAAGCCTCTGCACAGATTTTTGCTTTCTTGAGCTTCAGGACTTCTGATTTCTGCGTGTCAAAGTCAAGCTTCCAGCTGTTTAAATCATAGACAGGGGGCAGAGTCAGTTCAATTACTGGGGGAGACAGAGCCTCTGGGAGCTGCAGTAGTTAAAGCGACAAAGAAGGAAAAAGAGAGGATCAGAAAGATTGGACTCAGGGTCTCCAAGAGAACAACCCCTGGGCAGATGCCTCCCCTGTGGTTGGAGCACCCATCAGAGGGATTGTGAAGGCAGTTACTAATGAGTCCGTCCTTGCTCTTGTTGTTGTTCATCTGTGAGATGTAGAGCCAGACTGCTCTACCTTGGCACTGTTTGCATTTAGGACCAGACCATTCTTGGCTGGGGCGGGCTGTCCTGTGCATTGGACAACTCTCAGCAGCATTCCTGGCCTCTGCTTGGTAGATATCAGTAGTCCCCTCTAGTTGTGACAATAAAAAATGTCCCCAGACATTGCCAAATTGCCACTTGGGTAAGAGTGTGGAGCAAAATTACTCCTAGAAGAGAAGCACTGAAATAAATGTTCAAATATTCGATGCATTTATTCATTACGATAAAATTTCCTTAATTATTGGCTCCCAAGCTTTTTTTCCCTCTTGCCTTTGAAAGGGAATTGATAAAGCTTTATACTTTGATGACCTCTAATATGTATTACATTTTTCTATTCTGATTTTTTTTTATATAACAGTACTGACTGCCTTTGAAAGACAACTCATTTTTTTTAAAGGATCTGTTCACAGAGTATCACAGGATACTTGCTCTCATTATTTTTTTCTTGCCTTTCTTCTCCCTACCCCAGTTCATCCAGAACCTCTAGAGAAAGTAAAGGAAATGAAGGTGGTCCTTGCTGCTGTAAGGTTAAGGGTGTGACGTTGCATTTGGGGGATATTGCTAAATATAAGAAAAAAGAGAGAAAGTAATATGAGGGGTTGGTAAGCCAGAGTAAATTCTAACTCAAAGAGGCGGGGGGCAGAGAGTTGGTGATATATACTATTAAACATTTTGGAAGAAGGTGCCTATGTCCTCTTTATATATTTATTTGTCCTGGAGAAGAATGCACTGAGAAGTTAGGTACTCGCCCTAGACTTTGCAAAACAGACCTCTAAAATTTTAGAGATGGTTATAGAGAGGGGCCCCCATAAGAAATGTGGCTTTGGTGGGAAGGAAGGATCTCAAGTATCATGAAGTAACTTTCAGTGAGGAAACAAGAGGAACCATCCAAAGAACCAATGTGACAGAACTAAGGAACCAGAACCCAAGAACCCTAATTTTAAATTCCTCCTCATCCTACAGCATACCCCTTACCTTTCTCTGTTGTTTATATAATTTTTTTTAAAAAACACTACTCTTAAGCTGTTAATATCACATAGATTGTGCCTAGATCTTTGAGATAAGATAGACATTACCGAATCTGTTTGGGAAATCCTCAAAAGGAGTAATCCAGTCTAATTCATTTCAGTTTACATTGTGGTTTGGGCCCAGAGGTCAACAGTCATGAGAGTGCCCCTTGACATTGTCTTCCATGGATCTATTTCCCTTGAAATAAAGAGAAAAAGAAGTGACTGGATTTGGGCATTGTTGGTATCATCTGCATTGATATCTTTTTAATTTCACTGATTATTTTCCTTTTTAACATGGTTACCTTTGTCTTGTTCCTTAGTTGAATCTTTGTTGCTCCCAAAGCAGCAGAGACTTTTAAGTCTTTATGTATCTTTTTGCTTCCTCAAGCTTTTAGACAAGCCAATCACACCTGTGAAACCTTTGGAAATATTCAATTTTGAAACAAGCTTGAAAGTGACAATATTTAATATTAGACTTTGGCAAGATCTTTATATATTTGAGCGGATTTTACGAACTCCACATGTTTTAAGTGAGTCTATTCATTTCATCCCATCAACATCCTCCCTCAGATCACCCAAAAACTCGGAGTTTAGGTATGTATTTTATAGATTCATGTTCACAGTTTATTGCTGAATCAAATTTGGCTCTAGATGACAAATTTCAAAGGAGGGACTTAAATTCCCTCGGTTTTAGCAGAGAAAATTGTCCAAGTGCTTAGACCATATTGGTTTCAAATAAAACAAAAGATGTAGATATTGGCTGAAGATAAAAAATATAACCAGAATAGATTCTGACTGTAACTCTGTTTTTAATCATATTCTTTAGGAAAAAAAAAAACTTCATGATATGCCATATATAACATGGATATATGAAAAGCTGTCTTAGAGTTTCAGGGAGATTTCTCCTTCAAATTGTAACAAAGTATGGTACTTTTCCCTAAGGCCCTTTATTTTAAAAGATAGAGATTTTGAAATATTTTATCACTTTCTAACCTTCAAAATCCAGTATGTAAGTGCTCTCCAGTGTGAACTTGAGCCACCACAGACTCTGAAAACAGAACACGGTGTGCCCAAAATGCTCGGATTCAAGTCCTCACGGAGTTCATAACCCTTTTTGAGAAACTGAATGTCTCCCATACTAGAGGCCACAAGCCAAAAGGTAAGAAGAATCAAATAACCTTTAATTCTTTTTAACCAAATAAATTTCCCATCGGAATGGGCTACATCATTTTTCTAGGCCAGTGTAAAATGAACAAGCAGGAGCCCTTGTTTGAAATTTATGAAGAATTTCAGGATAGTGACAATTAAACCAAGGGAGGAGCTCTTCCAAGCATGACATTGTTTTTAAAGAATTTTTCACTTGAGAGAAAGAAAGAGAGAGAGCACCAGCGAGAGCACGTATGGGGGTGGTCTGAGGGAGAGGGAGAAGCAGACTCCCCACTGAGCAGGGAGCCCAAGGCAGGGCTCCATTCCAGGACCCTGGGATCATGACCTGAGCCTAAGGCAGACACTTAACCAACTGAGTCACCTGGATGCCCCTAAGCATGACATTTTTAAAGAGAGACGTATTTTCCTTCTACTTACGGAGTCCTTCCTTTTGGTTCAGCTGGTTACTTTGTAACTTGGTGCATGTCTTTAGTTGTTCAGAACAGGTCAGGGAAAGTACTTCTGTGATCCATCTTGTCTGAATGAGAAAATGTGATTTTTACATAATACCGTCCACCTTTTAATCCCAATCACTTTTAAACCAAACTGTATTTTATTGACTGTAGACATCACCAATTGTAAGAAGCACCGTTGTTCTATGTAGCTTTAGGGGGAAAGAAGATGCTACTATTAGGTGTGATGCATCATCCATTGTAAAAATGTACTGTAAGTCCCGAGATTGCAACATTATAGACCTTAGCATTGATGAGCTCGTGGATCTCCATGGAGAGGTTTGCAAAGCTGGGAGCTCCCTATCATCATCTCCTCGCCACGTAATGTGAAAAGGCTCTCTTGTTGATAAGAATGAGGCACAGAGGGACGCCTGGGTGGCTCAGTTGGTTAAGCGGCTGCCTTCGGCTCAGGTCATGATCCTAGCGTCCTTGGATCGAGTCCCACATCGGGCTCCTTGCTTGGCAGGGAGCCTGCTTCTCCCTCTGCCTCTGCCTGCCTCTCTGTCTGCCTGTGCTCGCTCGCTCGCTCTCTGACAAATAAATAAATAAAATCTTTAAAAAAAAAAAAAAAAAA